>JAPYZE010003821.1:0-11990 GCA_030522805.1 Leptomastidea abnormis | reverse complement strand
TATATATATATATATATATATATATATATATATATATATATATATATTAAATCAATCGTTATTATCATTTAATTTTTCTTTTTTTTCTATTAATAATTTTGGTTGCACAAATTTCAATTAAAATTTTTAATAATGAATTGACAATTTTCTTCAAGCTTTCTCAATCAAATATAAAATATTATACACTTTAACGAGACAGTGACGTCTATCTACAAATAGCTTTGTCTCAAAACTAAAATAAATGCTATCCATAATTAAATTTTATTTTTAAACTGATCTGAAATTAAAAACAATTTCAATATTCCTGAATAAAAACCAGAAAATTGCAATCCCTTGTAGAAACAAGAAAAAGTAAACTTTGAATTACACAGCTACTATTTTCGATTGTTCCAGAGTCATTTCTCTCTCCCTCTCTCTCTCTTCTCGCATATAACCAAGCTGTCATTCTTCTGCGAGTATACATACATCGTTTCCCCTTTTCTATATCCCAACTCCCCTACATATATATACAGTCTGCTGTCAAGCGTCCGGTCGAATCGCGCATATATACATATACACGTTGAGTATGTGGTGGAGATTCTGATTCAATCCGACAGGCCGTAGCGCGGAAAGTGTCTCCAGCAATCTGACTTCGATTCGCCACGTCTGCCACGTGTGTGCTGTTGTATTATATACACATATATAGAGGATAAGACTATATAGGAGTCACTAGTCAGAGAGGAATTGGATATAGCCGGCGCCACAAATACATAGATACACACACACACACACACACACACACACTCTTATACTTTCTCTCTTTTGACAAATACAATTTATGCGAGATATATGTATGTATATGTATATGTACCGACGTGCAAAGGGTCCTCTGTGTTTTCAATGCTTCGTTTATGAAGCGCGACTGAGCCGTATGTACATAGAGCAGTTCTTTCTCTCTCTCTCTCTCTCTCTCTCTCTTACTCTCTCTCTCTCTCTCTCTCACTCTCTCTCTCTCTCTGTACATTTATACTGTCACCGTGAATAAAACTTAACTCTATAGCAAGTAGGTAGGTATATAACTTTGTATACATGCACCTGCAAAATAAAAAAAATTACGCAGTAGGAGCAGCTATGTTCTTTTTTTTGTTGCTTATTTTTGTTTCTTCTTCTTTTTTTAATTTAAAGCAAAGCGGAAGAGGTATATTCTTGTTTTTCTTTTTTTTTTATGCGGTGGTCTATACAACCACGACATCGCTGGTGGTCGACTCTGTGTCGTCTCTCTTAAACCCCCCCTGGTAATATAGGCGCCAAGCGAGAACTCGATGAAAAACATTATGGCCTCTCTTCTGCTTCTTCTTCTTCTTCTTCTTCTACCCCCTTTCTATATAGGAGCCGTGAAGTTGGATATCTGTCACAGATGTGTATCCTATATATAAGGGTGTGAGTGGAAAAGAGAGAAAGGGAAGAAAGGAAACTGAATTTGCGGGATGTGGGTTTTGGTTTTATTGACAAAAGCGCGAGAAAGTTTGACCGCTATGAAGAAAAAGGGGTAACATTGAAAAGGGACCGGGGAAAAGGGTTCTTTTATTTTAGGAGGAGTAGGCAGTTTAATATGCTTTTATAATATTATTTCGTTGAGTGGTCTTTTGTGTGTCGGTAGGATAATTTATGCACGAGATGGCGAAAGTATACCCCCCTCCTATATATTTTTTTTGGTGTTTAAGTTTCTTAATTGACGAGCGTATAACTTTTCTTTTTTTTCTTTTTTTGTGATGGTGGTGGTGGTGAAGGGCGTGTGTAATTGAAAAGAAAACAAAAAAGTTTTGTAATTTATATGAGAGTGGACGAGACGAGAAAAAGAGAGACGGTACTATTTGATATAGTTTAATGGATCTCCGGTACTGAATATAATGTCGTTGAGAGAAAGCTGTGACAGATTTAATGTATTCATAATTATTGGATTGGTTGGTTGGTTGGTTACACGTATATATATAGTTGTAGGACGTAGGTGTTTTGTGAATGTATATGTGCAGACTTGTGTGTCATGCTTGTAACACGTTGAATATTGCTCTATTTAAATTACGAGTCGAGATATACATATAGATACCTATATATTCTCATCCTCGAAATATATTTCAACATTGGAGTCATCGGACTCCTTTTACGGATTCAGACAGGAAACATCGCGATAGCGACATATTATGAGCTATTTTCGTATTTTGTATCTTTCTTTTTCTCTCTCTCTCTCTCTCTTTTTTTTTGTTAAAGTTCTGTTAAATATGGCCAATTTATTTTTCGAGAATGAATGACTGAATAATTCATGTGACATTTAAAATCGTCACGTGGGAAGTCGATTGGAATTAGCAAGTGAACATTTTTTTTCTCTTCATCTTCAAAAAAAAAGCATCCCTTTGAGAAAAGATAATTTTTCACTGTCTCAATATAAAGCATCTTTAGAATTATCACATACGAATACATAAACCACATATATAAACATCTACACACATACACACATATACAAACGATCAAAACAGAGTAGTAAGCACCCTGTAATTTCAAATTACAAGCATACGCGAGAGAAGCCTGTCATTAACGGATCATTAAATCAATTCTCTATAATAACATGCTCTCTGACAAGAAATGAAAAACAAAGAAAAATGTTCAATATCGTATGAATCAAAAACATCGCGGTGGTCGATCGATCGGCCACCCATTACATTCACCAAGGGAGGGAGCTCCATTATATAAAATCTCGAGTACTCGATGCTCACAAGAGTTACATATATATAGATATCTTTCTTTTCTTCTCTTTCTCTGTCTCCTCAAAAAAAAAAAAAAAAGAAATCGCGTACGGCAACACGACGGGGAAGAAAATCAATTAAGCCAGGGGGAGGGTAATTCCTACTTCTATCATCGCTAATTACGAAAATTTATCGATTTCATCAAATTGAATATATTCCCCTTATCCCTTTCTTCCTTTAGAGACCAATCGGATATATCCTCTGATGTTCTCGCTCTTTTTATATTCCAGCTCACATCTCTAACCCGTTCTTACAACTCCAGTACCTCGTTTTTTTTTTTACCAATCATCATCTTTCGTCCTTTTTCTATTTTTTTTTTCTCTTTAGATTTACCATGTTCTTTTGCTCTCGTTCTCCATCAACTTCGTCCACGTTCCATTAGACTCGGTCAATATTAAACAATCACGACTCTTCTTCTATCATCTCTTCCTTCAACAAGTCATTCTGATTTTCTCCATCAATGTATCTCTTCTCAGTGATTTAAAAAATCTCGCTTAATCGCATGCATATGCGCAGGCAGGAACATATAACTTGACAAAACCCGCCTACACGTTTGGCTCTTTATCTCTGTCGGCTCACGGACTGAATAGAAAGAGAATGAGAGAAAGAAAAAAATTCAACTTTTTCAAGTCTTGATTGAAACGTTGCGACGAAAGAGTAAGAGCTTGAGGAACAAGAAAATATATGTATATATTCCAGTGAGTAAGAAAGAAAAAAGAAGGGGGGAAAGGTAGAATATATGTTTAAATGCAGTTCGATATGAATCACTAGCTATAGGGG
The DNA here is from genome assembly GCA_030522805.1 of Leptomastidea abnormis. Taxonomy (NCBI): domain Eukaryota; kingdom Metazoa; phylum Arthropoda; class Insecta; order Hymenoptera; family Encyrtidae; genus Leptomastidea; species Leptomastidea abnormis. The sequence goes on along the minus strand of JAPYZE010003821.1, from coordinate 8,430 downwards.
AGAAAGAGATTGACCAGTCGTTGTATCAGCTTTTCTCTCTCGCGACATTAATAGCGTACAACCATACGGTAGTTGGTAACATAAAAGGAACAAGTACGTTTTCTCCTTCTTCCTCTCCTGATCGTTGTATGTTGAGCTTGTCGCAAACATATCGATCGTTTATGTATGTTAGCTTAATAGGAATAAGGAGATGATTGTGAGATTCTTATAATTTAGTGTAATAAGGCACGTACAATCGTGAAATCGATTAGTAGAAAAATTATACGAATGTCTTAATCAATATTCGCGAGTTAATACAGTGTATTAAGAGAAAATTAATGCATAGCAATTTTGTCGCTTGATATGCCAAAGATTTAATATAGATTGTAGGTAATAATAATAATAATCATCATCAACATATAGTAATAATGGTCGAAGTATTATACAGTTGGCAAAGCAAATGGTTATAAAGATTGGAAAATAAAGTATAGAGGCAGTGTTATTACATGAGTGATTTCGATGTACAAACATTCGTTGATATGAGCATCAGCAGCACAATATAGCAGTAGTATAGTAAGTAACAGGCGTGTGGCTGTGTATAACGATTTTATGGTTGTACCAAGTGGATGTAATTGAATTGTTATGACTTGATGCTATAAATGTATTTTATATATATGAAAGAGTTGCTTTGTATGTGTATGTGTGTGTGTATTTTATGGGTCTGATTTAAGATGCTGTTATCGTAATTAATATTGCTCGTTGATAACGTTATATATAAATAAGGCTCTGTTTTATTTATTTATTACCCTTTCTTTTCTTTTTTTATCATTATTTTATAATGTAGGTGCGTAATTTTTTAGGATTTAATTAATAAATTAGAGATTAATTATGGTGTTGTAAAAGATAAGTTATCTTTTTTTAATTTTGTGTGATACATAAACGTATATTATTAATATTAATTGTAATTATTGAATAATAGTAATTATTTATTAGAGTTATAATTAAGTAATGTTGATAAAACGTGTATAACACTATATACATGCTGATAGCCATAATTTCTTTTTTTTTTCTTCTCTATATACTTTAAAAGGGAGTAATTGCTATTTCGCATGACCGTCAGTAGCAACAAATTAAATCTAATAGAGCTCAATCAAGATTTTAATGAGCAAATTAGATGGTTTCGCATTTTCAATCCCAACTTATACGTATATATAGTATATATACATTGTGATTTCAAGTTTAATTGAATATTTTTTTCTTTTTTCTTTCTTTTCTTTATTCTTCAACTCTTCGGAGATTAAAACGTTAATATATAGTACGTGGTATACGCGAGCATTAATTACAATTAATACATAATGAACTGTGCCTATGAGCAATATAGAAAAAACCATAGTAGAATAAAAAAGAAAGAAAGAAAGAAAGGGAATAAAAGTAAAGTAACGAGACAAAGACAAGAGAAGAAGTAGGAGGAAGGGAGGGAGGAAGGGTAAACGTTAATACGTTAGAACAAAGAGAACACCAAGTGATTGGGGGGGGTTAAGGAGAGAAGTATATTATGAGGAGCGGTTAAGAGTAAGAGAGGGTAAAGGAGTTGCCGAAAGGGCAAGAGTTCAGATCGGTATATGCATACGCGAAAGTAGGTGAGTCGAAAAAAAAGCTCTTTTAGTCCGTTTGTAGCTTATATATAGGTACTGTAGAATATAATGTGAGCTACCGATCCATACATCACGACTTGGATTTCGCAAGCCATGTCCAACAAGAGAAAGAGAATAAGAAAGAGAAATAAAGATAGAGATAGAGATAAAGAGCTAAGTGATCCGCACGCAAGAGAGAGAAAGAGAAGTTCCCCTTCTGGAGCAGCATAAAGTACTCCCCATTGTCAAATTTCATAATACGGTCTTAAATATTTCAAGCTACTTCTGCTACTCTATTATCTTTCTCTTCTGTATAGCTCTATATATATATTTTTTCTCTCTCGCGTGTGCACGCGATAAGTCGCCAAGAAGTTGCCGGAGGTGAAAAAGATACGGCGCACTGTCGTATAGTTACTCGTTGTCGTCGTCGTCGCCGCGGGTAAGTATGATTTTGTTTTTTGTTTTTTGTTTTCTTTCAAGAAGCATTAAATAAAGTACGCACGCGAGGATAACACAAGAAGAAGAAGAAGAAGAAAAAGAAGAAAGAATCTGCGCTTGCTCTGCAGCAGCAGCAGCAGTAGCTGAGATGAATCAGCCGCAATAGCCAGGAGGCTTGAAGGTATATACCGATCATCGGCAGCAGCAGCAGATCGGGACGCCCACGGCGAGTCATTGGCAACTAAAACCCTTCTTCTCTGCTCTCTCTCTCTCTCTCTCTTCTCGTAATATCCACTGCCGCAGGCACATATATACACTCTCCGTCTCTCTTTAAAGCGAGGGATGCAGACACACACACACACACACACATACACATATTACAGAGCACTGGTATCGCTCGAATTATGCCGCTCGTTAAGAACCAGTCCGGTTGCTCTCGCTCGCTCGCTCGCTTGCTCGCGCGAGTGGTCGTCTCTCCGAGTGCACTTTTAATGAACTCCTCCCCTCCTTCATTCACCCTCCTCACCCTTTGCTATACTTTTCTCTCTTGTTCCCCCCCCCCCCTCCCACACACACGCGGTCGCTCAATTAGCCTCTAGTAAGCCCCCGCACGCGCGCGAGTACAGACAAACTCGGTAGGTAGCAGCTGCCCACACTGCACGTACAGCAACTCTGACGTTTTTGGCTTGTTAACGCCGAACGGTCACGACAATGAATATAATGCAAACTATATACTTACCAATACTGAATCTATATTTGTTAATTTAACTTGCAGACTTTTATTTTTTCGATATCCTACTATGGCGATTATAGGGTGAACAGCAAATTTTGTGCTGTAGTTGCATTTTGAGATTCTGTGATATATGAGGGTGAAAAGAATTATAGGGATAATTAGCTGTTATAATAATTTGCTTAATGCAACGTTTATTGGATTTTTGTTTGCTGCTTAAAATTTGGTGCTAAGTAAAAAAGCAAGTCACTTTAACAATAAAAAAAAAAAAAAATAAATAAAAGACAATAAAAGTTACGAGAGTTTATGTATATACGACGTTAAGGTTTGGCTCGTAAAAAAATAAGGTTGGTTGGTGTATGCATATCCTTTTTGTAAGTAAGCAGCAGGGTGGCCGTTAAAATCGATATATAGATATCTAATGTGTTTCTTACATTTGGTATTAACGTGTTAATCGCGCTATGAATACGCAATGGGGCGTCCCTTTTAGTATAGTAGTAGCAGACCTAAAAAAACATTGTATCATTAATGGCATTTGAATGAAGAAGAGAGAGAGAGAGAGAGAGAGAGAGAGAGAGAGAGAGAGAGAGAGAGAGAGAGAGAGAGAGAGAAAAGAAACCCTTAAATGGAAACTTTTGTTGTTATACGGCGAGAGAGAGAGGCAGAATGCTTATACAATGGATTTCTAAGATACCCGCCCTATACCTATATACTCTGAGACTCTTGTCCTGACTCTATAATATGCCAGGACTAATCCGGAGAAAAACAGGTTGCGAAGATTATTATGATTAAGGAAATACACTTTTGGCTTAACTGTATACATACATGTGTGTAGTTGCTCCATGTATTGTGTGTTAGTAGCCATAAATGGCTTTCTCTCTTTCGGATTAAAGATCCCTGTAATGCTCAAATAATTATGTTATCGTAAATTTAAGTAACTCACACCAGAAATGAATATTAACTATACATAGAACTTGTGGGCTTTGCAAATTAAATTACGTATCAAAGATTTCTCGTATCTGAGTTGCTTAAATTTAATAAAAATGCGTTTTTTATTTTTCTATTTACTTATATTCATATCTTCTGTCGTAGTAAAAAATTTTTAAATAAATTTTACGAAAGTTTATTAAATGATTATTTGAAATAACTCTACTGCGTTAATAAAATCGATCAAATAGTAGAACAATAGGTACATGATGTAATAATAATTGATCTCAAAAGGGTTATTATTTTTAAAAAACTAGATATTATATAGAAAAATTAGAAGTAAATATTTCATGAAACCTACATTATAAAAATCAAAAACTTGTTTTCTTTGTCATGTAAAATTAAGAAATGATTATGTGAGTCGCAGCTTATATTAGTTATAGGTATAAGGACAAATAATCAGGTTATATTGAAGATTCAGTGTTTATTTTTATATTGTTTACACAAATTTTAACAAGTAATTGAGCACTGGCTGGTGAAGTATCACATGATGTTTTATTATAGCACTCACTCCTTACTAACGTAATTTTGCATATTTAATGTACCTTAAAATGAAAAAATTAATTCAATTATTTTTTAAAAATTAAGAATATCTCAATTTATCTTATAAAATAATAATATTTTTAAAAACAAGGACGTAAAATGTAACTTCTTTACTCTATTAATGGTCATTTGAGATAGTGACACAACTAATGAAGAGCGCGAATCGATTTTTCAAGTACATTTGATGCTAAATGTGTCAAACTAAATTTCATAAAAACATAAAAAACTTATTTAATAATTGGACAAAAAAAGAAATGTATTTTACTATAACTTTTAAAAAAGTTTTAGAAGAACTTAAATTTTTATCATAATAAAGCAAGAAACAATTTTAAAGTTTATTTCTTTTATAAAAATGATAGTAAAAATTTTAATTTTAAAATTAAAAATTATATTTTTTAAATTTGTACAAAATTTTTGTACTTTTATAGGTATAAAAAAAAAAAAATTAGCCAAACAATTAACAATAATTTACAATTAATTTAGCACATGACGACGACGACGTTGGTAGAAAGTGGCGATCCTATTTCGCTTATTACTGTGATTTCAGCAGTAGTTTTTGAGTCATCGATTTTTATTAAGGCCTCGTGAAATGGAATTTTTGGATCCAAATCAGTAACGTGCACAGATGAGATAATCTGGTCATTACTTGGAACTTTACAAATAAAAGTACTATTTACTCTGTTGTCGGAAATTGGCTCCATAGAAATTATGGACTTGCAGAGAAGCTCCTTGTTCGGTTTCTTGGTTGTCTCATGATTATACCAGTTATTTGAATTAGCGAAACTAGTGGACACTACAAATGCAGCTAGGAGTGCAAAGATGAACAGACCGTTGAGCGATGTCATTGTTATTTTGATTACTAGGTGAAATTAATCACGAAAGAGTTAATTAGGTAGTACAGAGTTACTTCTGCACTTTTTGCAGATTACTGAACTTTTGGTTTATGTCAGCAAATGCTCGATTTTTTATATTCTACCAAAAATCATAAGACATAGTTTCCGTAGATAACATGATTAATTATATTTTTTACATCTGGTAGTAATGGATCAATTTATTCTAATTTCTGTCTATAAAAAATCTCAATTATACTCGTTTTTTTTTTATTGAATATATCTTTGTCCATACGAAAAAATCATGACAGATGATAATATCTATTGTTCAATAATTTTAAATTGTATTTTAAATTTATAATTATAATAATTTGCTTTTTAAGCAGCTAAATTACTGTGTTCTTATGTTAAACAGTTTATTAACCTGAAATTTCTCAGAATACATGTAAATGCAATTTATGGTTAATTATTATTATTAATTATTATACGCTACCTAATTTGTACGGGTGTGTACGCCTTTTTCGCTCTGATTGGCTTTTCCAACAACGACTTGCGTGAGATGATTACTACTCGTGCAAAAAAGGCGTATTTTACGTTACACAAAAATAGCTATATTGATAAACTTAATAAAATATCACTTGCATTTTTACTTTTATCATTTGTAAAAACTAAGATGCTTTTATTTTCAGTAAAAATAAGAAAAATCAATAAAAAGTAAGGTATTGAGAAATTTTACGTATTAAATTGACGATTTAAAAAGTAAACTTGAGACATTCACTATTATAGTCTGCAAATTCATAATTTTTTTTTGCAGTTTTAAATGTTCAAATTGTTTAATACAATTTCATTTGATTTTTTAATAAAAAAAAAATATATTCAAGAAAATTTGTTCTAATATATTTAAAAATTAATTAAAATGTTAAAAATAATTGATTCAAGTAAAATACTTAGTAAAAAGAACTATAATAATGTAAAATGTGTAACTATTGAGCAATATTACTTATTAAAGTATCGTTAAAAGATGATTTACTTAAACTAACTATATATAATTTATTCAGCTGCATATTACAATCGTTTAGATTAAAGACATTTTTTTTTGCTTTCTACAATGAATAAATCTTCATTCTATGTAAATATCATATTTTAGCTTGACATGAAATATTCTTACCAAGAAAAAGCTATAACTTTTTTGATTAACATAAAAAATAGCATAGAAACTAGAAATGATGGAAAGTTATTGAATAATCACGTATTTAACTGTTTTATTAATGATTGTACGAGCTATCTAAAAAATATTTAATTACTATACAATTTTACTAATTTATTTTATCATCAGATTTTTATGTCATAAGTTTTGTGTTGGTATTGGTAGTTAATTGTAGCTATTTTTAGTATTTTTTAAGATTTGCATTAAAAATTTATGCAGATAAAAATAAAATAAATAAAAAGAAATAAAGGTTAAATGAAAAAGTTATTTTTTTTATTAATATAAACATTTTTTTTATCTCAATCAATTATTTGAATTTATATGTTTTTGTAGATATTATGTAAAGAATTTTTTTTTTTTTTTAATAAATCTGCATTGTCAGATGTTGTTCAAATAATAAATACAAAAAATTATCCTAATGTATTTGTTAAAAAATTTTGTCTTAATGACATTTTTAATCTTTAAATCTTGCAAATGTATAAATGAATAATTTAAAATTTATTGAAAAATTATTCCAATGTTTAAAATTTTAATTTTTGCATTTACAATATCAGTCCACGTGCGCAATTCCAGATTATGTTATCTCGAAAATTTTAAGACTATTAAAAAAGTATTTAAAAAAGTTGTCAAATTTTTAATTTTAATCTATTAAAAAAAAAATAAGAGTATTGTTATGCTTAGTAGTATACACTATTTTCAATATTAATAGATAAAAATTTGTACTCAAAAATAAATTTTTGTACAAAGATTAAGCAACTTTTATACCATATGTATTAATAATTCAAGCAAATTTTATTGTTACAAAGTTACTGAATAAATAATTTTCTAATTAACAATAAAGAGAAGAGAATAGGAATAAACGTCCAAGTGTAACTCAGTTAATGGAGCGTAGTTTCGCAATCCATACGTTGTGGGTTCGATTCCAGTGGTCATCATTCTAAGCACTTATGACTTGGTCTGTAATACACTTGATTGAGTGTTCAAAAAGATTTCAAAGAAGTTTCTAATTATACATCATGAACACTTATGGGTTCTGTAAACTAAATTTTCACTAAATATTAATATTTTTTTTTTTTTTGCAATAAATTTATTAAAAATATAATTTTAAATTAAATTAAATGTAAAAAAAATTTGTCAGTGAGCTGTATAATCTGTCTTTATACAACACATTTCACGTATTATCCAGCAACATAAAGCAGCTACCATAGTCCACCGTAAAACACCTCTATATCCATAATACATTAGCATATCAAGCGCATTTCGTTGTTCTCCAATTCAACTTGGTACTATAGACACATCCCTATCTTTCTCTTCTTTTCTCTCCTCCACCATTACCTGCCCAAGACTATACATTTTTGAAACCGTGAAAGTGCTCTATTTATCTATATCTATCTCGCAGCAGAGACTACGCGAGTTTCTTCTAAGAGCTACTTCGTCACAGTATATTAATCCTCGGGCGTCTTTGTAACAAAAAAGATTTTTTTCCTCTCTTTTTTTTCCCCTGCACACCATGAAGCTTTCATTTTTCATTTTTAGTTTACTCTGTAACAAATCCGTCAAGTTCACGCTGTCCAGCAGCAGCAGCATGTCTCGTAACTGACGAAATCCCACTCTCTTTCTTTCTTTTAAAACTCTTATATATAGAAAAGAGAAGCTTGACACATAAGCGTGATTTTTCAAAGAGTCCGCAAGTATATTATAGCGAAACAAAGGCTTGCCGCTTTCTTCGTTAAACTAATCTGAGCTTTCGGTCTGTGGTGAACAAGAGTTAAAAAAAAAAAAAGCAACTATAAGAGAGAAAGCGAATGGCGCAACTCGGTTATGTGCTGCTGCAAGCGGCAAGGGGTATGGGAGGTTTACGACTCTCGCTTACATGTATATATATATACCTATACTCGTGGCAAGGACCTAACTGGCATTTCATTAGTAAATGGCCTCCTCGTGGACAAAAGCTAAAAGAGAGTCGAGTTTACTTCCCGTCTGTACTATGTACCTATACATATACATCTGGTACAGCACGTGATGCCTTTAGCTCGAGTCTCAGCTCCAACTCAATCTCTTCAATTTATATATATATATATA
>JAPYZE010003820.1:0-15145 GCA_030522805.1 Leptomastidea abnormis | reverse complement strand
AAAAAAGGCCCATTAGACAAAAAGAAAAAACAGGGGTATTTTTTTTTTCAACAAAGAGCCATTTCCCTAAGTTTGGTCAAAATCCAGCTCCCAAAGGTGAGACCTTCTCCTTGTGAGTTAATTGTATTATTGAGATTGGTAGTGCAAATTCGCATTTGTGCAAAGACTCTAAAAATCTCTACTAGCGCGAGGACTTTGATAATTAAAAATCATATCGCAGATTAAAAATTATATTAACCGGTTAACCGCGGTTTCGGGTAAAAACCGATGTAACGGGTGAAAACTAGCTAGTTTCCCGGTTTTTGCGGTTACGGTCAACCGTATCAATCGGTTTTCTGTATGAACCGTAAAGTTGTTAAATCGTAAAATCGTAAGGAGTCGGATAAGCTTATAATAAGTAATAATATAATTAAATGAAAAGTATTGAGACGGTTAAAAATATACAGATCTGATGGAGTTTTATTTTAATTCATTTTCAATTAATTGTTTCTTTTTCATTTAATTAACTTTTATATATTTGTATCACTATACTTATACCGTTAACGGATTTCTTACGAAATAAAAAATTTGCGATTAATACGGAAAACCGATTTATACGGTTAACAACCGTACTCGCAAAAACCGGACTACCGGTTTTCACCCGTTGCATTTTGGTTTATATCAAAACCGCTGTTAACCGGGTTACCCGTATAATCGCTTAAATCAACAGCCCTAATGTTGAGCATGCACTACTCATTGAGCAAGTAAACGATACAGTTTATTCAGACTCTTGGTGGGACACGAGGCAAAAGAACGACTTATTGAAGTTATCGTAAATACGCTCACATGTACAAGACTTACCCGTAATATTTGATCGCCTTCGCGCAGCCGTCCATCCCTCGCGGCCAAACTTTCAGGAACTATTTCTGAGATGTAGACTTCGGTGTCCGCGTCTTCGCTGCCCGAGCAGGAGCTGTAGCACACGGTCAGCCCAAGCTTTTCTGCGCTGCCAACCTTTCGTAACGTCACCTCCTGCAACCAATACAAAGACAACTCTCAGTACTTGTATAAGAGCGCTAACTAGGAGTAAGTTACGCGAACCGAGTTAGTAAGAAAATATAGGAGAGAGCAAAAAGTCAACTTTTTCTCCCTATCGTCTTATCATCATACAGGTACCAAATTAAATTAAATACCACGGAGAGTATCGCTTACTTCTGAATATCGCTTACTGTTTGGTGTCAGCTATTTAAAGGGTTGTCTATAAAACTCAAGGAGTACTCTGACAATTTTCATGTGGGTTAATAGATTATTTGATTATAAGTAATCAGCTTAACTTTTAAAATATTTAAAGAGTAATAAATAGATGAGTATATTTCATACTTCAAGATACAATCTAATAAGTTAGAAATACCCAAGTTAGGATCAATTTTGAGCTTTTTTCAAAACTTTGCTCAAAAACATTCCCTAAGTTCTCAAATTAGAAAAGAACTAAAATGAATTTACTACACATAGAGGTGAGATGCTTAAAAATGCTACATACACGAAAAAATAATAATGAGATAAAATTTACAGTCGAATTTCAATTCTTCTTTATATAATTTTAATGCCGGAAGTCTAAAGTATAATTTATTGATGCAAGTGAAAAACTATAGTCAATATTTTTAAGTTTTGATGCAAGAACGCGCACATGTTCATACACATTCACACTCAATTTTTATCAAAGGTTTAAGTTTTTATATCAACCAATGTTACGGAAGTTTATTGTAGTGTTATAATAAATGTCAATAATGTGTATCGAATTTTCAGTATAAATACTAGATTGTATAAATGTTTTAACTATAGTTCAATTTCAAAAATACATCTACAATATTTTATTATGTAAACCCGTTCCCGCCGAAAACGCCACTAGTGGTACCCCCGTCTTCGACAGCTTGTAACTAGCATTAAAAACAACTAAACAAGAAATAATTAAGAAAAGCATACTCTGAAAGTTCAAGATCTGCTCTTTCGAATGGTGCTGATAAAAAATACCAAAAAAATTGTTTATTATTGCAAAATGCAATTAAAAAAAAACACGAGTTTTTCATCGTATTTTTTTTTAATTCAAGTTTTCAAAAGGTTTCCCTAGTGGAATAGACTTGGAACCTAGTTATAAATAATAAATAAGTGGGATAATTGTTTAAATATTAAGGTTTCATGATTTGTGGATCGATTTTTAACCTGCGATTTCCAAAATGGCGCCTTGTTTGGCCAATTTTTGTCAATAAGTTTAGGAATTTTTTACTAAATAACTATGGGGTTACGGAAAAATTTTCAAGAGAGAAAAAGTTGTTAAAATTACCTAAAAAATGCATTCAAATTTTTTCAAAATGTTTCAAGAATTTTATTCATTTTTGCAAAATAGCGATTTTTGCGAAAATTGAAATTTTTTCAAAAAAATCCAAAAAAATTCCAGTATATTCTACAGTTGATTCTTTTTCCCTTTTGATTTTTATGTAAATGTAATAGATTTTGATTATTTTTTGATTAAATTTACTCTAACTTTTGTTACTTCTTCCCAAAATTTTTGACTCAAAAAGGCGCCATTTTGGAAATCCCAGGTGAAAAATCGGTCCACAAACCTTGAAACTTTAATATTTAAACAATTATTCCACCGGTTAATCAGGTTCCAAATCGATTCCAATTCGAAAACCTTTTGAAAACTTGAATTGAAAAAAAATACGATGAAAAATTTGTTTTTTTTTTTAAACTGCATTTTGCAATGATAAACAATTTTTTTGGTGATTTTTATTAGGACCATTCGAAAGAACAGATCTTGAACTTTAAGAATATGCTTTTCTTAATTTTTTTTTGACGTTTTTAACGTTAGTTAGAAGCTGTCGAAGACGGGGGTACCACTAGTGGCGTTTTCGGCGGAAATGGGTTAAAGTTCTTTTCTCTGTTCTTCTAGCATATTTGCAGTTTTGGTATGTTTTATAAAATTATTTTAAAATTTAATTTGCCTGTATTTTCTGTTTTTCAAGAATTCTAAAAATATAAAAAAATAATTTTTGAATTAATATGAATTAATTAATTGTTGTAATTGCTATAATCTATAGGCGCATCCTACTGATAAAGTATCATCATCAAATGAGGTAAAAACTTATTAAAATTGTATTCTATACATTTTTTAAATTTCATTATTAAAGTAGTACATATATTTTAAAATCAGTTTTATCACATTAAGCGTAAAATGAAATTTTTACTTCAGTGTTTTCAATTTTTAATGTCACACGTAAAATTATTATTTTTTTTTGTTTTTTAAGTTTTTTTTTTTAATTTTTTTCATCTTCATGGCATTACGAAAGTAAAATTTTGCGATTTGATTTGAATTACAATTCATTTTTCAAATGTTGTTTTCTACGGTAATAAACGTTATTTTTCATACACTCTTTGGTAAATACATGGTCTCTTAGAGTATTATCTCTTTAAATTTTTGTCCTTTGTACAACTATGCTAAAAGTGCATCTATTTGAATCAAAATTTTATCTGAGTTTTGTTTGATTTCTGAATTAGTTTTTCAAAAGTAAGCTAAATAAAAATGTCATTGTACAATTAATCTTTGAAAATAATTCAAAAAGTTTGTCTTACTTTTCATGTTATCAACTTAAATATTTTTATCTCTACATGCGATAACACGTACACCTACTATATACCCTAACAATTATGAGTCACTCTCGGTGCTAGATATATCCATGTAATTCTGACGTTATTTTGGTGGGGATATTAAAAAAAAAATTATGAGACAATGAAAAATCGAGTGGAAAATAATGCAAGTTGCACAGTAGCTGCGAATGCAATAATTTTCTACAGCCATCACACATAAATGATTAGGTACCTCAAAATCCATCTCGTGGGCGAGAATATCATCAAAGCTGTCGTTGGTCTGCTCATCAGCGTGCAAGGTAACAGGCGCAAAATCGTCCTCGTCATCGATGAGACCTGCCCAATCTGTCTGTACGCCAGTTGATACCAGGAGCGTCAAAGTGTGAGCTCCACTGTTGGATCGGACTACCTGATCACTCTGCAGCTGATGCTCGGACTCCGATTGATTAATCGTCGAACTGACCACCGATGATGTGTTGCTTGACATCGTTGTCGTTGTCGTTGTTGTCGTCGTCGTTGTCGTATCACTACACGTATTCGCAGACGAAACTGTTGTCGTTGTGGTCGTCGACGATGTGAGATGTGACGTTGACGCGGATGCTGTTGTGTTAGAGCTTGTTGGGTAACGGCGCAAAACTTCCACGATTATGGGCTCTTGGGCTAACTGAAAGCATTTCACTGCGTCTTCGTGGCTGGAATTTGACACGTCTTGGCCATTAACCTGCAACGCAGAAAAATTACTTCAATATACAACTGAACCATATATTTTACTCTTATAATTTTTGCCTAGGTTAATTTTTGTTAGAAATATCTTCTACTTCTAAAATATCTTATTTACAAGTTTATACCAAATCATTTTAAAGACATTTTTATGATTAATAAGTTGACGAAAAAGTTGATATACAAAAACCGATCAAACGTTACTAAAACGTTGCTACAACTTTGTGGAGTAATTACTTTCAGTGTAACGTTGCTGCGACATTTTAGGCTGTGTGAGTGTATTAATTTTTTAAATTAGAAAAAAATAAATTTAAAAGTTAAGCTATGATCATATTCTTCTTTTGCAGGCTGGATACAAAGTAATTCATAAAAAATTGAAGTTTTTGCCATCACTTTATAGAAAAAATTTTTTTAAACATTTTGCCGCTTAATTTTAGAATTTATCAAAAACACCCTTAATAAGATCCAATTAACAAAATTTTTTAATTTTAATGTAAAATTCGTAAAGAGCGACCTCGGAAACCATGAAAACGATATCAAACTCGAAGAATCGAAACTTTTTTAAGAAACTCTTAAAGGATTTTTCAGAAGTTTCAGGTGGCTCGATAACTATACCGCTCTAGTAAAAAAAATAACCTAAAAATTGATAAATGAAAAAACTTATTGATTTTTAAATTAAACACCAAACATATGAATGATAATATAAAAACAGATTTTTAATTAATAATCCACGGTATTTGTGATTATTTACTAAAATAAAAAAACTTTTTTACAAAAATAAATTTGATCACATCAGTAGCGCCGAACTGCGACGCTTCGTCTGCACTGCGCTTCATACCGAAATCTATGTTATACCGACTTTTAAACATCACTATCTTTAATAAATCGCTGGTGACCTCAACTTTTGTTTATATCATTGGAAAAAAAATTTTTCGAATTAAACTCTTTTTTTTTCAGTACCGTGAGCCATCTTTCCGATAAGAAAATCTAAGAATCCCGGTGAAAAATGTATAAACTCTCATAAGCCTTATGTAAATCATGCGAACTCTAAAATTAATATTCTTTTAAATTTAGCTGATGATGACCTATGATCAAATTTTGCATAGATGTTCAACCTTGTTTGTTTCATTAGGCTACAAAATTTCAATGTTGTGAACCATTTTTTAAAAAGGAATATCGAGCCACCTTAATAAATAATTTCAGTATTAAAGTATAAAATGCGAAATATAATAGTTACAAAATAGTAATATAAACTGCAATTTCATTTGAAGTGAAGCCAAATACTGAAAATTTTTTTAATTTGTGCATTTCTTACGAGAAATCAGATCAAAAATCAGCTTTTCAGTAACCTACCAAAAAATCGTCACATATGCACGCACATACACTTATTATATTGAAATTGCAAAAAACAAAATAAAAAAGACGATAGACAATTGCAAAAAAATAATTTTTCCAAAAAGTACATATGGAATCAAATAATGAGAATACCTATATTTTTTTAAATATTTTTTAATTTCAAAAATACTCCCACGCACTGAAAAAATTCTCGTACGAAAAAAAGATTTTCAAGTTTATAGTATATTCTGATTTCTTACATCGTACAACGTATTTTTACCACTATAAGTGAAAAAAAATGTTCTAATCACAAATTCTTCTACGGAGCTGCAATAAAATTTTGAGGAAAACGTGTTTTCTCAAAATTTGTGAATATACATGTATTTACATATAATATGAAGTAGAGTAGTCCTTATTGTGATGCTATAAATTTTGTTTCTAATTATTTTTTAATAAAAGCGCTTCTAAATATTGTACATATATCAGTTCACAAAATATGTAGAAGAAAAAAATCGATTTTTCGGAAAATTTATAGGCTATGGTATTTTAAGCCAACGTTATCATGTACTTAAAATTAAACATTAAAATGAACTTAAACAAAAAATTAATGGTAAATTCTTTTTTTTTTAATTTTATTTTACAAATATACTGGTTTTTATTTAATAAATACGCATGTAAGAAGTAACGAAAGTCTCAAATAATATGGGTACTGACTAGGAATAGTAACTATAGGTTATTTGCGACTTCTTTACTTCCCCCTGTGGTGCTCTGATACGATTCTTTATGATTTAATATTTACAAAAGCAGAAAGCGATACTTTTGTCCCTTTTGTCCCATATACATCAGGTTTTCTATGTTTATGGATTTATTCGAGTTAAATTTTTTAAGTTGTTACTGAATACCCATGATATACTTTCTAAATTATGAAATTAATATCTATAGGGAGTATTTAAAAAAATCCTTTAGAAGTTCATGCTCTTCAAAAAGAGAGCCCAGTGTCTTATATTTCTCTAGACGCTTAAAAACACTATTTTTCAAGTGCTGCTCTTCGTTGTAGTTCAAAGTCCTGAAGGCAGGGTGTGTTAATTTACGTGTGTGTCCGAATAAAAGTTGTTGCTGACTCAGCAGGGGGAGGTGGGTGGTGGAGGAGGGCAAGAAAAAGGATTACAAAAGTAAAATAAAAAAAAAAAAATAAAAGAAATTGTAGTTGAAAAAAAGTGTCGCAGGGCTCGAGGGAAAAAGATAAAAGTAGGTGAGAGTGACGGAGAGTATCGCAAAGGGAATATATCACTCTCAAGAATTGAAAACATTCAAAGAAGAAAGACACTCTGCAATTCTGCTCTCGTGTGTAACTGATCCCGATGCTGGAGGCAGCTTAGTCAGCCGTTGTTCCATTTATCAAATTACGCTATGTATAATCACGGAAAGTAATTGTTACAATATGAAAAAGAATATGTACACAATTTTATTTTGATTCGATGAGCAATCCCAGCTCGTCTTAAATAGTAATATGCTGATTCTTTTTATTTTTATCAATTTATAAGAAGCGATAGCAGTTAGTAATCGTGTAAAGTAATATATTTACACCACGAGCACATGAATTATTATAGTTGTATTTCTTTGCTGTGTTTGCGATAAAAAAATCAATTCAAATTTCGACCGCGAGTTCATATACGCAAAAAATTTTATAAAAATTAAAAATGTCAAACTGTGTGCGTGGGTGTGTGATCTCCTATAATAAAATTTTGATGTCCCCGTTTTATTCGTGATCTGATTGGCTTAGATAAAAACAAAACAAAATCTGCATAATATGCATAATGGAGCGCGCGAAGCGCGCCTATAGATGACTATAGTACTATTAAAAAAGAACAGTATTTAAGTGTTTTTTATTTAAAATGTTTAAATTTTTGTTGAAAGTATAGCTTATTACAATTGAATGTTATTATGTATGTAATGTTTCTTTCTCGCTATTATTTTTTATTAAAGTTATTTGAATATATAAAATCTAGTCTGTTTTCTGAAAACTTATATAATAGTATATTTGGATGAGAAATATTTTTCTCTATATAATTTTGCAATCTTTTGAAATTACTATTATATTTAATGAATATTGGAAAAACTTAAAAATCGATAAAAGCTGATCAAAAAAATAATAAAATAATACTTCAATATTGAACATCGAGGTTTTGGCAAATGACTTAAGAAAGGTAGGATCTGAGTGTACTTGTAGCTTTTAGAAGCCACTAATATTTGACGTAGGAAATGTAGCGCGTTCAAGTAAAAGGCACAATTAATTTTTTTTTAATCTCGCAAAATAATTCTGAACAAAAGGACCAAAAATTTATTCTTATGATCTGAAAAAAATTGGATACCGTTGTAAAGAGTTTGATTGCGTAAAAAACTTTGTCAGGAAAAAATTAATTAAAAATCAACATCAGAATAAAATGAAGTATCAAAAAATTGAGGCTTCACTCTCCACGCTATCATATAAAAACGCTAAAAAAAAAGATATAATATCTTTCTTAATGTTGATAGCATGTCTTATTTTTCTCCAGCAATTATTTATATTTTTAATAATTTGTTCTTTATTAATCTGCAATTTTGTAAGAGTGAATTCATAGTTCGCGGCTTTTTATTTGCTTTCTACGCGGAGTGAGATTTGAACAGCTGAAATTTCAGTAGCGTTTAGTATACGTCAAAAGTTTTGGCCTATCCTTATTGTATGCTTTTTTTCAAGTAAATTCAAACTTGTTTTTATCAGCAAAAATTGTAAATTTTAATTTTATAGCTTATACAAGCGGTTGTTAGCTGTATTATGAATTACAAAAATTTTGCTAAACGTTTCATATATAATTGTTAAATAAATCAAATTCAAATTTGTTGCTTAGTTTAGTATTTACTAAATTATTAAAATCTAAGAAAAATCTAGGTGACCCATACTAGGCGCTACTATTCTTTAGAAATTTCCCAAAATTGTAATTTTTATATTTTTGCTAGTAACCAATGATAGAATGAACGTGAATGAACTACCAAACTTAGAGTCTCCAACGCATTAATTTTATTTTTAAAGTTAAAAATCTGCTTACCCTTATCAATATTTACAGGCAAAATTGCTATGGGTGGCTCATATTCGCTTTTAGATATTAGACTGTTTTTTTTCGTATTGTACGGGTATGAAGGTAAAAGTATAAAGCCGGACAATAGCGCAGCAGGAGTTCAATAGATTAATGACAACAAGACAAGTAGGCAAATTTAAAAAAAAAAAGAAAGAAAAAATAGAACAGTAGAAAAGAGGAGCTTGCTTGGGTTTTAGTACAAGTAGCTGTTCTACCAAGAAAATTAATCGAGTACCATCGCGAGAGCACGATTTTATGCTGTACATGCAACTCGATATATCTGACTACATGGAACTGTTATGTGGGTATGTGTACGTGTGTGCATCTGTGTGCGGATAGAGATATTGAAGCGGTAGGCAGGAAAAAGAGGGTGGGGGGGGGGGGGGCTGGAGGGTTACTCAAAACTTAAAATAGAAACGTAAAATTGTGCGTGCGCTTGAAAACATGGCCTTTTTTTCATTGCTTACATACATGCACGCACACACACACACACACACACACACACACACACACACACACACACACACACACGCATACCCACACACACACACACATACGCACGACCGAGGTCGGACGGCGACATCCAGGCCCAAGACGCAAGTAGGTGCAGTACACGTGTATAGTATAGAGCGCAGAGAGAAAGAGCGCAAGTTGAGCATTCCCCTTTTTCTAGCCCAGCCCGCTGCTTTTGCTTTATAAAGACTCCTCCTCCCCCGGTCGATGTGGAATATCTAAAATAAGAGCGAATATATAAGTATACGTATACGTATACCTATAGCTATATATACACCATAAGAAGAAAAGTCATCTGTTATTGGGTTATATGTTTTGCCACCCCTTCTATTCGGAAAGCCATGCGCTGCAGAGCAGCAGCAGCAGCAACAGCCAGCACAGCAGTCAGCCTGCTCGCAATATGCACAGTGGCCTAATGATGCATTTCCATATATAATAACTTTGAACAAACCTGCAGAATTTATGGAGTTTGCGATTCGTACTTAAGAGAAAATAATGAAGAGATCTTTACTAAAAAATTATATAATTTTTTTTTTTTATTTTCGGATAAATAGTTGCAACTTCCAATAATAACCCTATTAGTGAATCCCTGTTATTTTTCTTGACGAAGAGAACAAGCTTTGAATCATCAAAATCGGACAAAAATTGACAGTGATTTAGATGATTTGTTAACGTTTTTAGAAAACTAAAAATTTTGGCAATTCTTAACAATAAAAAATTTTCAACAAACTTATTACCTATATTTTTTTCTAATTTTAGGACTATTATAAAATGCAAGTGATTATTATATAATGGCGCATGACAGGCATGCTAAAAAAGGGGTATCGAGCCACTTTAAACATAATATAAAATTCCAAAGTAAAAAGCCACTGATTCATGATTATTTTTAAAGTGGCGGCATCAGACGCGTTTATCTGATGACGAATCATCTTCCTTTAAAGTTTTATGCTCTAATAGTACGTGTATAGGGTATACTTTGTACACTTGAAGGTTTTATACAAAGATATTCCACTTGTTCAAGTAAGTAGCAAAGGTCTTTGGTATGTCAACAATGAGTTTCTTTCAATGTAAACCGCTAAAGTTATGTATTTTTGCAAAATCTTTTTTATTATATATATATATATATATATATATATATATTAAAAATTTAAAAAGCAGTCTCTTTTTCTACCAAAGATATTAAATGCATAAATTTAACATTTTAGACGCAAAACTTTATTTTTGCTTTCAAATATTATATTAAAATTTCTCAAAAGTCAAAGTGATTCATTTAAAAAAGTGAAAATCTTGCTCCAGTAATTTTATATATAAGTAAAAAAGAAAAATATTTCCTTAGAATGCAGTTTTAAAGTGGTAACATTTATTAAAAATTATAATTTTTATTTTATAAAAATACGAAAAATGGTGCATAAAAATTTCATCGTTTTATTTGTAATTGCCTATAACTCCAGTATCAAATTCTGAATAATTATATATATATATATCAATGCCTATTTAGCAAATATTCATATGTATCATTAAAAATTTGTGCAAATAATTAAGTATGCACGAGTTTAATTTATTAAGCGGTTGAATTTAATTATTTGTTGTTTCTAGAAAATTGTTCATAAAGCTTATTCATTAAATACCTTCAGTACTTTTTAGAATAAATGAAGAATAAATTTTATTTAAAAAAGTAAAGAAAAAAAAATGAAAAAAAAAGAACGACAAAACTGTTAAATATTATACTGGAACTGAAAGCTTAAAGAAAGCTTAAAATGCAAGCAGAGGGAGAAAGAGAGAGTGAGAGAGAGAGAGAGCAACAGCAGTAGCAACAGCAGCAGTAAGCACAGAGAGTGAGTCTTGCCAAGGAGATTACTATCGCCGTTGCTGCGCCTGAGACTCTCTTTCTCTCCTCAAGTCACTTAAGAATGGTCTGCTTGGAAATATAAGAAGTATAGGCGAGAAGACGAAGTCGAAGAAGAAGAAGAAGAAGAAGAGAGTGGAGTGTGAGAATGGCAGTAAGGAGGTAGGGAAGAAAGGAGGGGGCAGGGGGGGGGGTAGAAATGCCATCAGTATAAAGTGCTGCTGTATCACGGAATAGAGCCGAATCGCAATTTCTCCCAAGTGCATAAGTGTAAAACGTTTCTTGCCTGCCTGCCTGTAGCTTAGATGGAGATCTAAGACCTTTCGACCTTCACGTGGATAAATGTACTAGTGCTGCTGCTGGTACTAACTGGTATATAGCTCATAGCTGTACCCCTACAATGAACTACTAGGAATTAATAAATGTTTTGTTGCAGATAAAACATTAATAAAAATTACAAAACTTGAAATGAACAATATAAAAAAATGCTTCATAATAAGCTTTTACCTATCGTTTTTGTAAATATATTCATTAGATGTTTATAATCGTCACTTGATTTACTCGTAAACCTCCGCTCACAAACTTCAATAAAAAATTGCAATCTTTAAATCATCACTCTTAAAATTTTTTCAAAATAATAATTTATTTTGCTGTCTCATAGAAAAAAAAATTTTTTTTTTTAATATGTCTTAAATATTTTATTATGATGAAAGGAGTCAAAAAAAAAAAAAAAAAAAAAAAAAAAAATCGTGAAAAAATTATTTTACAAAAACAGCATTTTGATCAATTTTTGCCAATTATTTTTTCTCTTCTCTAAATAAAGAAAGTTCTCTTGTGGTGAATCATAAACTTAGGACTTTCAGAAAAACCACTAAATTTTTTTTTCAAATAAACAAATCAAAATTTGCAATTTCTTGTAGTACTTTGAACAGTGCAGCTTCAGCGATTATACAATTCAGCCCCATAAATTTTTCATGTTTCAAAAAAAGGTGACTTCAATAATAATTGAGCAGCACAAGTCAAAAAATTGAAATTTTTCACTTGAAAAAAATTGAGGGGCTTCCTGAAAAAATAATTTTGAACTAATTCTCAAGAAACTGGCTTATTTGTTGTTATGCTCTATTTTCAAACGAACTTTTTGTTTCGTTGTTTCATACTTTATAAACTGGAAATAAAATAAGAAACTTCAAAATCCTTTAAAACTTTGGATAGAATCAATCTCTTTTAACGCGGTAAAGCTTAAATGAAAGCTTCAACCAACATCTTTAATTTAAGTATATGGTTATATAAGCCTTTTGATTTTTTCAAATAGAAACTAGAATTAAAAGAGCTAGCTTTGAAAACCATTGCTTCAAATAAATCAGCAAGGACTTGAATTTTTTTTAGATTGTAGCTTGAGAGTATAATAAAAATCATGCTTGGCATTTAATGTTGCGCTTTAATTCTGTACCTTGGATTCTACTCCGTATAAACTTTATTATTCTTCCGCTAGGCGGGATTAGTTTTAAAAAAACAATGTTTTTACATATTTTACGTTTCAAATTAATTAATGACATCTAGCTAATTAAGATAAAAAGTACTTTTTGTAGCTAAAGGCCTATACTGATTGAGGTTTTCTTTGCCCGAAATCGAAATATTAAAAATGAAAAAACTTATTGGCAAAAAAAATCACTTTTCTGGTTTCCTCTCTTCTTCCTCTATACACTCACCTACACCTACACATATATTTTTAATAAATTCATAGCAGGCGCTTGACATCGGACGGTAGGTTTGCGTTGTACTGCACAAAGCATAACGCGCACATACGCGCTACACCATGACAGCTCCATTAGAAATTTCTATCTCTCAACTCCCTTCCCCCCTCGACTGCGCTTTTATCCACGACCAATAGTAAGCAAGTATTTTACACTTTGTAATTATTAAATTTATTACATTTGTGTTCCTTACATATAATTCTTAGACTACGAAATGTAATTTATGCAATTATAATATCATAAAGCTTAGAAATACCTTATTCCCCTTAAAATCAAAATAGCTACATTTAAGAAAATTGCAGCCTTGAAGATAAGATGCAATTTCTATGGGGTTCTTTTTAAAATGATTTTTTTTTAATTCTTATTATCCTCATTCAAATTTCATAGGCATTTCTTGTTTTATATTTCGAATCTAATTTTGTTACTGGCAAAAGGGGTTACTTTAAAACCCTTTTTGACACATTTTATTTAATTGCGGTGGCTTAATTGCGTCGAAATAAAAAAAAAAGTGTTTTAACTTATCCTTTAGTGCTTGACCCCATCTACCATATACTATTTTTTTCAAGTTTGTATACGTTAAAAAAAAATGTTCTACAGCTGTTTAAAGGGGATGTTTAAAGTAATCTTATTGGTTTAGAGGCTACTTCGAATACTATTAGAAATAATGGATTTAAAAGTTTGGGAAAACGGTTGGAATCGAAAAAGTAGAATTGAAAGAGCCTGCAAGGAACTGTTATGCCAAATTTTATTGGAATTGCCTTAAAAATAAAGAAGATATATGCTAAAATAAAAAATTAATATTTAACTTTTATTTATTTTTTTTTGGATAATTTTTTAAAAATGTATCTATATCTGTTTTTAATAGTGCTGAAAGTAAGTCCTTTTTAAAAAAAATTTAATAAAAAGCTAAATTTTGAAGCTAAAAATTTGCTGTAAAAAACATTTGATTGTTGAGAAATGCTGAAATCAATCTAAACAATAATATCTCATGAACGATCAAATTAATGTCGACTTTTATTTATATATAACGTCAGTATTAGAAAACTTTTAAGTTAAAAAAACGTGGTGTTCAAAATACTCCCCTTGTTGGAAGTATTTTTTATTCACGGAATTAATTATTATTATTATTATTAAAAATATTTTTTTACGATTCATTATCATGATTATTTAAATTATACGTGAAGTGTAAAAAATACAAATTTTGGGTATTTATCCACATCTGACTGCGGCACTAGACGAGAATAAGACAATCGAAAAAGTATACAGGTAACTAACTCATATAGAGTGTCTCAGGCGAGTGGAGGAATTTCCCAAAGATTCAATTTTATTGGGCTAAGGGAATTGCCTTATCTGGCCTCAAGCAAGATTACAATAATAAAAATACAATAATAAAATTTAAAAAAATTTAAACACTTAGTAACAAAAATGGTATAATAATAAGAATAACAACAACGTTGAAGCAGCATTTGACATCAACAGCTGGTTTAACATCGCAATAAAACCATTTAATTCATAAAAATACAAATTATTTCAATTTCTGTGTAGATCAACTACCGTTCAAACTGTGCAAACAAAAGTAAAATTAAAATAAACGTAAAAGTACTTAATAACCAAAAGAAAATAAAGACAGAAGCATATGAAAGCAAATAGGCAAAACCAGAAGATGATAAAAGATGAAGGATGCTCATATTCGAGCTAATAAACGATGCATTAAGTCGATGCCAAACCATCACTCAAATGATGCACTAAATATATTAACAGTTAAGAGAGAGAGAGAGAGAAAGTAGAGATATTCTCTATTCAGATCACGGGATCACCCAACCTGATTATAAGCAACAATTTACAGTAAAATAATAATTATAATATTATATTAAACAATAGTAGAGCTAGTAATGTGTTTTGATGTTTGTAGCTTTTTTAAAATTTGTAACGATTAACAGTAAGAATAGTCACAATTATGTAATAACATAAATATTATATACATATATTTCATATAAATAATATATTAACTCCTTAATCTAAATATTCATATGTCTGTAGGGGAGAGGGGGGCGAGTTGGCCAAACGCTTATAACTTTTTACTAAAACGACCAATCGCAATCGGACCAAGGCTATTTTTGATGTATACTAGAGTTGCACATTTTTGGCCATTGGTTTCAATAGTAAGCCCTTATTTGCGCCAGAGAGATTCACACTTTTATAGATTTTGCAAGCATTTCAAAATATTTACCTAGTCA
>JAPYZE010003819.1:0-11992 GCA_030522805.1 Leptomastidea abnormis | reverse complement strand
GAGTATCGGATATTTACAAAAATGACTCGATACTCCGATACTCGGAAAAAAAGTATCGGATGATTTTCGAGTACTCGAGTAGAATCGCACCTCCCTAGCCGCAGCTATTGCTTCCCTCCTGCTCTCCTGCATATATGTATATATACATCCTATCTCTACTCCTATACGTACACAGCTCTACGTTCTCTGCCTCCTCCCCTTCCTAGTCTATATACGCCAGCAGCACCAACGTGTACGTATATACGTTTGTACCTACGCGCCATGCCGAATTCCAGTATTGAAATATGCGCGCAGTATACATAAATCCTGCGGGTATATGTATAGGGAGGCGTGACGCCGCAGCTGCTGACGAGCCACCTAATTTCGACGACTCTTCGAATGCAGGCATCTCCTGAAGTTTTATGGGCTGACGACGTCGACGACGACGACTACGACGACTACGACGACTACGACTGTCCAAACTCTCTTCCTCCCTCCTTCGTTGATAACGTATAGGTGCATATACTTTGCATGCTGTTTCTCTGCATTATTTATCCTCCCCCTCCCCTCCCCCCCCCCCCATAACTACGTGGCAGGAGTTAGTTGGAGGGTGGCAAGCGTTTTTATAATATGAGAAGTAGAGAGAAGAGAGGGAGAGAGAGAGGGTAAGAGAAGAAAATAACGAGTTATCCTTAATCACGCTCATAAGATTATTTCATTTTTATGTATTTCGTTAAATATATTCAAACTGCTCCAAGGGGCGCAAGCTTTCTTCTCTTCTCTCGTGCACGCGCTTAAAAAGCATCGCGACTAATGCGTTTAATATCTCTTGCAGCGCTAGCGAGTTTTTCTTTCCCAGCTAAAGAAGAAAAAAAAAGGAAGCTAAACAGAGAGACAATATGGGAATAGCGACATAGCTATACCCTGTCCTCTACCTACCCTACTCCTTCCTCCCATCCTATACCTACTTCCGAGCCCCGCCAGTGCCAGCACTAGAGAAAGAGAGAACCGAATATCCAGTGCAGCAGCCAGCCATATTCTTTCTTTCCTCTTTTACTCTGCGTATACTACTCCTCTTGCCTTTCCTTTAACACCAGACAAATTAAAATAATAACTCTCGCGTATCAGTGGCTCGTCGTGTGAGAAAAAAAGAGCGCGAAAGAAACGGGTCGCGTGTAGATATATGTGTAGAGGACGGGAGGGTAGAGAGAAAGTAGATCCACAGTCCGAAGAAAAGAGGAAAAAGAATGAGAAAAAGGAAAAATAAAAAAGCAATGAAGAAGAAAAAGAAGAAGAAGAAGAAGAAGAAGAAACAGGAAATGAAAAAGGAATATAAGAGACTCTCTCTCTTACTTTCTCTCGCATCTTGAGTCACGAGCTTTACCGCAAGTGCCTGGGCGCAGTGTCTCCCAGTTGAAGAAGGCAAAAAAGCCAGCTGGTTGTCTGAATAAGGCAGCGTCTGCTGGAGCTGTATGTACGGCAAAACAGTTCGAAGGAATTTTGGCGCGAATCGAGATGAAGCGAGAGATAGAGTAGGAAGGTAAAGAGGACGAGTCGCTGCAAAATGAACGGCAGTGTATAAAGCTTGGCTCTCTCATCACTCGCAGAAGGAAAGGGGCACTTGTCGAAAGTCTGGCAGAAAGTAAACAATAGAAAAGTAGAGAGAGAGAGAGAGAGATCCAAGGCTCTCTCTCTCGCCCGGCCAATCGGCACTTCTCTCTACTACAAGTATTATAAACGTTTTCGTCATAAATATAGCCTCGAGTTGAGTATATGGAGTCGAAGAGACGATGTGTATAGGCAAAATAGAGTGCCAGCTAAAATCAGCCACCAATAGAGAACAATTGCGACTGGAAGAAAGAGAAATGCGGGCGTGAAGTTTCTCTTTCTCTATACCGCTATTGAGCATTAGAGTTGAAATAAGGAAAGAGAGAGAAAGAGAGAAAAAGAGGTTGGTCGAGCGACCGGAATATTATCGGGCATTAGCCAAAGGCGACGACGGCAAAGAGAGAGAGAGAAAGAGCTACGATGGTGGTGGCGACGCCGTCGACGCGATGCCGACGGCTTTTTTGGTTCGAGGCTGGAAGGAAAGGAGTAGAAAGAAGAAGCCGTGGGGACCGCTTGCCCGTTGCCACCCTTCTTCTCACAACCACCACCACCCCCTTTCAACCGACCTCCCAGCGGACGGTACGGATGAAAGGGTGGAGGCACAACTCTCTCTCTCTCTCGCGCCTGGAGGAGTACAATCGATGAAAGGGTTGGACGTCAAAGCCCTTCTCGTGTCGCCGCCGCTGCTACTGCCGTCGAAGCCGCCGTCGCGATCTTCTCTCTCTCTCTCTCTCCCCCACATCTCCTTCGGCTAAGCACGCCCGCACGCACGCCGGCGTCGACTACTACCTCTTACTCCCTCCTGTCTTGGCTACCCTTATTTTATCTTTCTCTCTCTCTCTCTCTCTCTCTCCCGTTCCGACTCTAACTCAGCGCAATATACGGTAGCGCGCCCTTGCCGCCTACACATTTACATAAATTATTGATCCCCAAAACAGAGGCAGGAGGAGACGGAGAAAGACAAAGAGCGCGCGTTCGCATAACGGGGAGAAGATGGAGTGGGGAGGGGGTGAAGGAGGCAAGAGGCGAGAGAGCGAAAAGCAGCAGTGTACTGTGTATACCGTTTTCTCCTTCTCTCTCTCTGCGCCATATCGCCTCTTTGCGAAAGGATGCTAGGATATATATTATATATATATATATATATATATATAACTGTGCCGCCCGCAAGCGTATAAAAAGGCTTGAACAATGCCAGCACCTACCTTCTCTTCATTCCTTACCCCTATCACGACGGCCTCAAAAAGCTCTAGAAATTTTTTACTCCGTCATTTCCTGATTTACGAAATACAACTTTCCTGCATCTTATCGTTCGGATATGCATTTTTACCAAACTTTATCCGAGGTATAAGCTCGAATTATTTAACCAATTTTCTACCGCAAATCTTTTGACTGATCCTGTACAATTATGAAAATAAAATATTTTTTCAAATAGTATTTTGAAATACTCGAATTAAAATCTTATGAGGATCTTAGGGACCTTTGATAGAAATAAAACTTTCAGATCATCTGAACAAAAAGTATTTTGAAAAAGCAATTAATAATAACTCAAACATTCAAATTCACATCTTATAAAAAAATACTAACAAGTATACTTACATACCTTATATGTATCATCATTGTCTAAAGTCTTCACACGACCTGCAAAAGAGAATTTCTTAATCAATACATATATGTAATTTTAAAACTCTAGTATATGTATAAAAAAAACCGCTACCAATTTTAAACTTAATATAACTATAGCTATTTTTGAGCAAGACAGGATTACTATTTTAGTTAGTATTTTACAGAAGCCCAATGATAGAAAGTAAAGAGAGAAGGGACAGATGTGCATGAGATGTACCCATACACACACGCACACACACACACACACACTCACACACACACACACATCTTCGAAATAATATTTTTTAATTATAATTTATTATCTGAAAAGCAGTCGCTTGGCAGAGCAGTGCAAATAGAGAACAAACGAGATGAGGCAAAAGAGTGAGAGAGAGAGAGAGAGAAAGAGAAGATGGGTGAGTGCAAGAGGTGAAGAAAGGGGGAGGGAGAGGGGAGGGTAAAGCTACGTCATTAAGCTACGCATTGTTCGTAGAAGGCTGATTGTCTTGGGCGCTCGTTTTAACCGTGGCAGAGACAATTGTTCAATATTCCCATTGATCTGCGAGAGACGACGGCCTCGAGGCTTTCTGCCACACACTCACTCACTCTCTCTCTCTCTCTCATCTGCGCCTCCAGCCACCCACCCACGCCTTCTCCACATTCCCCCCCTGCCTCCACCTGCAGCAGCAGTAGCAGTCGTATATACACCAAGCGGTGGCGGCCTTTGTCAATATCTCTATTTTAATGATATGAGAGTCGCATTTATCCTCTTCGCGTCGAGAAGAGTACAGCTGCTGCAGTGTGACAAAACAAAAAACAATATAATAATAATAAAAAAAAAAAAAAAAAAGAAAAGCGTAGGTAGAGGATCGGCCGCAGGCTAACGCGTAAAACTAACTCTTTCGAACCGTTTGCCGCCCTGCACCTACTCTCGTATTATATATTATGCTCTCCTCGCTAGCAGTGTGTTATAATATTGTCGAGTTTGTCGGCGCGACGCTGTAACCAGCTCGGTCTATATAACCAGAGTCTTTGAGAGCTCGAAATGGAAAAACGACACACACACACTGCACGCGAAGAGGAAAAGCGAGAAAGAACAACGGAGAACTGCATCTCTGTAAAGGGTATATACGCGAAGGGGCTACATTCACACAAATACATATACGATAAAGGAACGAAGGGGGGGTGGGGTAGGTTGTGAAAAGTGGAACCGAAAAACTGGAGTACAACCAGCAGCAGCAGCAGCAGTAGCAGTGCTTTTGCAAGCGCAAAACAACAGCGACTGCGACTTCGCGAAATGCGTTCAGTCCTCTCTATATACCGTTAGTAATACACTACTGGTTGTCAGAAAGAGAGAGAGAGAGAGAGAGAGAGAGAGAGAAGAGGTATATAGAGGAAAAAAAGAACGCTCGCGTTATTTCCGCCGATGACGCACGTCCGGGCGTACAGGCCTGTGCAGGTACATATATGTAGTCCAGAAGAGCTGCTGCTGCTGCTGCTACGATTTAGAGAGCCTACCTACTGCGCCGTCATTATTTCGCATTTTTTTTCCTCCTTTTCGTTGTTCGCTCCGTTTTTTTCCTCTACCTATCTATACCACCTACCTTCTTTATCCTCTCTTATAGCTCTAACTGCTACCACACACATACACATCAGACCGGTTCTCTTGTGTTCGCTATATCGCGTCCTCGTTCTCTTGTTCGCTCTTGGCCTTTTTCAAAAACCGTTCAAAAGTGCAGTCACTGCTACTGTTGTCACCCTCGTACATACATTCATATATACCACCAGCCAAGAATATCGTTTGAAATATAATGGGCATATATATATACATGCATAGCCACCACTATAGGCTTCCTATACGTACCGGCGCCAGGTTCTCCACTCAGTCGCAGAGGGCAAAGGGAGCTTTCTCGTCCCCCCCCCCCTTACACCTGGCGTGAAGGGGTGAGGAGGTCTCTCTCTCTCGATTCCTGCGACTAAAGCCAAAGACCTTTTCAGACCGGATCGGGGTGACTTTTGGTTACATGTGGTTGGACTCACTCTCTCCCTATATATCTGACCGAAAGGGACAAGTCTAGTCAGGGGTGCAAGTCTAGCTAGCGTACCGAGCAAACGCGCGCACCCGCGCAAGAGAGAGAGAGAGAGCCTCGTAATTAACGGGCATAAATTATCAATCCGAGAATCGGATTCACCAAGAGAGAAAGAGAGAACACGCGAAGAGCATCATCATATAGCCCGAGCTACGTGTCGTCCGACAGCCAAAGCCAACCAAGGCAAGCCTTGGTCAAGTGATTGATATATAGAGAGAGAGAGAGAGAGAGAGAGAGAGAGAGAGAGAGAGAGAGAAACGTATATATTTGAATGTTCGCGCTCGTTATACACACCACGTGAGCCAACTGCTGCTGCTACTGCTGACTCCGTGACGCACGTCGGATCGCCATATACTACTATCATATAGCTATAGTATGTAGCCTTTACGTATATGTGTGACTGCAGTGTAGGAAAGCAGGACACAGCATCCTACCCCCCCCCCTTCATATATATGTGACGGTGCAAGCTGCCGCGCAAGAGAGATAGAGAAAGAGAGGGAGAGAGAGAGAAAGCTGAGCGCCGCTTGTGCAGTGCAGCCGACGTTTAACCGCTTGACCGAACGATAAAGAAGCCACGCTCGATTCTCTCTACCTACTCTCCCGTCCTCCTCCTCCTCCTCCTACTACTACTATTCGCTCTTGTCCAGTTGCGCCTCATCCACTCGACTGACACCTAATGTTCTGCAACGTACATGCCTGCCTCCTACTATCTCTACTACATACCTACACTACTGCGCTACTGTTACTACTATACTACTGTCGTATAATTTTCATTATGTCTTTGGGATTACGTATAGCGTAGGCTGCGCACTGCTTTGTTTAGCGTCGCTTGAAAAGCTTTAAGCTTTTCGAAATAGCGCACTCACACACACACACACACACACACACACACACACATGTGTATTTACGAATTCAAACGGATTATTAATCCCTCTTGAAAATTTATAACTCACGTATCATATTAATTTGTTATGTAAAATATACTGGGGATACTTACACACAAATGAAATAATAATGGCTTTGAAAAATTATAAGTCGTAATGTATGATAAGTACGGGATACAAGTAGGAAGAGAGAGAGAAAAATATGTATATAACCTGTGAGCAGATAGAAAGAGAAAGACTAGGAAAGAATAAAAAAAAATAGAAAGGAAAAAAGGAAAGATGGATGATTAATGAAAAGGCTGAACGATAGGGTGGAAAATGTGAGCCTCACGAAGAAGGAGGGGGAGGAGGAAGTACGGATGAGAATATAAGCGAAGCTGGTGTATATGTCGAGAAAGGGGTATAGTAGGAAGAAGATGGAGGCATACAGTGGGTATAGGTAACGTATAGGTATATAGTACACACACACACACCCACAGAGAGACGCAACGAGAGAAATAATGAATAATTTCCGCGACTCGGAGTCTCGGTGCGGACATCGAAAATAAAAAGAAAAAGAAAAAGAAGGAGGAGGAAGAGGTAGCGAAAGGTACGCGCGCATATAAAGTTTTTATCGGACATCTTTTTGAAAGCGAAAGAGGCAGTGGATGTTGCGGCAGTGAGGAGAAAGGAGTAGGTAGGGAAAAGAGTTTGGCCGAATGGATGTGTATGTGTGTATGTGGGGAGAAAGAGCGAGGGCAAAAGAGATGTGTGGAGGTGCGGGGGAGGAAAGGCAGCAGTAGCAGCCAGCGAAGGAATTGCCAGCGACTCTATATATACTTGCCCGCAGAGAGCAAGAGAACGCGCGGCAAGCAAAGGGGTTTGGCAAAAGAGAAAGAGAAAAGAGGAGAAAGAGGGTCTGGGAAGAGAGAGAGATCGTGCAGAGCGGGCTGGCTTCTAGCCGCGTAGGATGCAAAATGGTCGCGGCCGCAGCAGAGCGCCTTAATGAAATATGAAAAGCCGCTGCGAAGAGAGAGGGAGAGAGAGAGAGTGGGTGAGCTTGCTGCTGGACTCCACGCATCGGCCACCGGCCCCTAGACCCCTCCTTACCCCTCTTTCTTTACCTCAATATATGCTACCCTTATATACGCTCCCTGGACTGGATAGAAGAGAAGAAAGAGGGCAAATATGAGAATAAGCGGAGGAGGAACGGAGTGTACAGGGCGCGCGCGAGGAGGTCGGCTTGGATCCGATCCTCGATATATATCCCGCGCCACGCAAGCGCGAGCGCGTGGATGGATGGACGAGCACCGTAGCAGCAGCAGCAGCAGCAGCTGAGCTATGGTGTATAGGTGGTAGCTGCCGTCCGCGTTGCCGCTCTCTCGCGCTTATATACGTTAACGCTTTAATTCCTTCGACGGCTTTAATTCTCGTATTCGTATATCCCACAGTCAGCTCTTCGTTTCTCTCTTTCTCTCCGCTGTCTCATGTTCCGTTTTCCGAATATATAGCTATATGCCCCAAGCGCACCACCCTTACTCTCTTTTCCTCTTCCTCCCCCCCCCCTCCCCGCATACTCGTACGTACGTATTCTCTTCGAGTCGAATTTTCTCTTTTCACTTTCATTAAATATTCCTCTCCTATATGCCGGCGAATGACCGCCGAATATACCCCCTTTTCCTGACGAGAATCTCTCTTCCCTCCTTTCTCTGGCAAATTCAATAAAAACCTTCATATCCTACGTGTAAGCCTAATGAGCTCACTTCTAAGGCTTGTGATTTATTAAAATATATATACATATATGTATATGCGTGCGTACGTACGTCAATGTAGTATACGTATATACCCAGCTATAGCGTCCGAGCAAATAAAGAATTGATTCTCTCTTTCTCATTGGGAAGGACGAAAGGATTAGCGCGTCCCTACTGGCGATGAGAAATTGTAACGCTGTGGAAAGGGGTGAGGGTGATGCTGATGCAGAATAGGAAAAGCCCGAAAAACTCAGTCAACGGCAGATTTTACAAGTCTAAATATTCTCTCTCTCTCTCGAGTTGCTCTTGCACGCTGAGACATTTTTAGCGCAAGTACAGCTGGATAAGGAGGAGGAAGAGGGGATAGCGAGAGATCAAGAGTAAGCGAGAAAGAAAACGGGTATGTGAGAAAGAGAGAAGGGCAAGGTAGGCTTTACATCCAGCGAAGGAGGAAAAACTTGAGCTTTCACGAAAGAGAGAAGAGAGGAAAGTAGAAAGAGAGAGAGAGAGAGATGGGTGCAAGGATGGGTGGGCGTTTGAATTTATTCCGGAAATACGTCCTCGGCACGCGGTGGTGACGACGGCAGCAGCAGCAGCGGCAGCGGTGGGATAAAGATATTCCGGTTTTTGCATGGATTAGTAATGGAAGCTCTCCCGGGATATGGAGGCTCTTTCTGCGCAATGTGCTTCGGCAAGTCGCAAGCCTGATGCCGTCTCTGCCATCAACGTTGGGCCTCCTACCTACGACGACGAGGATGCTACTTTTTTCCTTTTTTCCCTTACTCTTCCGCGCAACAGCAACAACAGCAGCAGTTCTCCAGTCACGCGACTGACCGGAGCTACTTCGTGTGCTTTTATATACTTTATTCGGCCAAAGTCAAAAGAGAAAAGAGACGAGGAAAGAAGAAGCCAGTCTGATGCTGCTGCTACTCCCAGTCATCCTTTGCAACTCGACTGGCACAAATCCGAATACAACCCAATTAGCTGCCGGCTAGCCGAGAAAAGCTAACGAGAGAAGGAGAGACGTGGAGACTATAGCTACAACGTGCAGGCAGAGAGGAAAAAAGGGGAGGAGAATAGGATCAGCTAGGCCCCAGGTATTAGAATTAAAAATACAGTAAGAATGCGGATGAGCCGAAGGAGAAAGAGCAGCAGCAGCAGCAGTAACAGTAGTAGTAGTAGCAGCAACGAGCATAAGAGCTGGTGATGCTTGCGAGAGAGCAGGCAGTGGGAGAGAGAGCTTGATGCTGCTACCACTGCTACTCTGCTGTTGATATGTATATACATAGCCCCGTGGCGGAACAAATAAAAAGAAGTTAAAAATTCATCATTCCAAGGTTATCCGGAACGCGAATATATTTCTATTATTCAGAGGCAAAACTCTCGCTAGTTATGGGGGTAGGGGGAAGAGGGGACAAAGAGTAAAATGGTAAGAGTGAAAGAAAGAAAGAATAAAGATAAAGAGAAGAAGAAGAAGAAGAAGAAGAAGAGAAAGAGAGAAGTGGCAACGGTGGTGGTGGTGCAGTGTACGGCATATAAAAGGTGTATATGTATCCAAGCGCGCTGCTCACAAATTCTCCGACTCCGGCTCTCTCTTTCTATCTTACTATATACGCCCGGGCCTCCTCTTCGTCCCCTTCTTTGAGGGACCAGGATATATGTTTGTCTGTAACTGTATGTATATATGTATCTACGTACGTACGTATGCGGGGTGTGGCTACTGAAGAGAAGGGTTGAGATATACGCTTGTGTGTGTGTGTGTGTGTGTGTGTGTGTGTGTGTACGCGGCTGCGCGAGCGTTCGTTCACTCGCCCACCCGCTTATACTTTTCTTCCTCCTCATACTCCTCCTCCTCCTTCTTCGTGTGTGCCTCGACGGTGGCTGCCGCGGAAAAGAGAGAAGACCCACCACTACCTCTACCACCCCCCCTCCCTCTCTCCCTGCAGCAGCCGAGCGCAAATATCACACACGGACACGCTTTCTCTTTCTCTCTTTTGGAGCCTGGAGCAAAGACACAGCAGCTATACGCGAGGGGGAGGGTGGGTGGGTATAGAAGGAGAAGAAGGGGGTAAAACGAAAGAACAGGAGACAGACAGAGATAAGCGTCCCCGAGTTTGAGGGACGAAAGGATATAACGAATATGACGTCAATTTTAAGGGACGCCGAGGAAGCAATCAGCACTTAGCGACCTGCCATTAAAATTCTCCTGCTCTTACTGCTGCTACTCTACCTACTACTCTCTCTCTCTCTCTCTCTTTCTACCATTCCTATATACATACCTACCCTGACTATTACTTATATACCACTACAGATTCAGTCTCTCTCACTCACTCGTCATTCATATCAGAACACCGCAAAATAGCAGCTTAAAAACTCGAAACAATTCAATGCCTTTTCTTTTTGCTCTCTCTCCTCTATACGTTCAATATTTTATATCTTACGCGCATGTAGGTAGACAAAATGCTATAAACTTTTATCATATAGAAAAATTATTAGTCTTGCCACAAATTACTTATATATTTAATATTATTAATTTATGATTGATTTAAAAAATTATATGATCGTTTTAATATTTTAAATTAAATGAATTATGATTTTAAACAACGTTATTTGCGTTACGTATTAATATGTTATAAAATACTTATGATTATATAATAACATATAATTAGTATTTCATAGCAAAGTTGAAAAAAAAAAATTGTGAGTCAATCAATTATTTTGAAAAGCAAATGGGATCTATTTAGATATGTCGACGGTGGCCTACGCTCGGATGCTTTCGTTGTACATTCTCTCTTTTTCTCGTCTATTTGTCAAGTTGACAGTTGGGGCCAGCAAAGCGAGCTTGCCTATACAGAGAGAGATAGAGAGCCCTGGGGGTAGGATCATGAGCTCGCGATTACCTATACGAGAACTGCCTTCCAGACGTTAGTTTGCGGAGGAGTCTTTATTTCCAGTCTTGCGAATGCGAGAGAGCCGCGCCACACGAAGAGATATACATATATAGAGAAACAGAAAGCTCGTGGGGGCTGCCGCTGATACTCTCGAGCTTAGCCGACTCTCCACTGAGCGTCGCCAGCTCGCGGGCGGAGTTGCTCTCTCTGTAATACGAGGGGGAGTAAAGCTACAAGCAAAGGAAAAAAAGAGCAGCATCGAGTGCTTATTCTTACGCCAGGGTTTGATATCTCTCTTCTCATAAAAGCTTCGATTTTACCGCGAATACATATGTTATGTATATGCATACATACCATTGATGGCTTTAAAAGCTGCTCGATTACATCAATGCCAATCTTCTTTTATCCAAACAGCCTGAAAAAAATCAAGAAAAAATTTTTAAAAATAGAAATATATGCTTTTCTATTAAATTATTTTAAAAATATATCAAGTATCATGAAAATAAATATTATTCTTTGACGTTTATATATAGGTTTCATATAGATGAATCATAATTTAAATTTTGATTTTATTTATATACAAATATAATTAAAAAACATACTATCTCATTGTCGATTAAGAAAAAACAAGTATTTTACGATACTTCCGCTCATCAAAATCGATCCCAATCAGACAGTCGATTCCGGTCAAACACAGGTGTGTATGAAATTGTTAGACCTTGAAAATATCAATTTTAAACGCGATATATATATATCTATCCTGTTTGATGACCGATGGTATTTTACCTATCGACATCAATATGTTGATTATAAATGCTACTTACATTTTACTTATTTAAAAAAAGTTTACATAACTTTGGTAAATTGTAACTATATGTGAATCCAAAAAGTAATAGTATACAATAATGTATAGAAAAAAAAAAAAATTAGACGTAAGAGAATGGGAAATAAACTAAAAGCGAGAGGAGAGCTACATGTAAAGAGTTCTTTGAAAGTTATGCCAACGATGTGATGCGCTTGTACGACAAGATTGAGGAGTAACCGCGTGGAGAGTTATACTTCCGAGGTCAACCGACAAACTCGTAAACAACGCCAACGTTATATTCTCCATATATAGGGGAGACCGGGGCGAGATTGCAATTTTTTTTTCTATCGTCTGTAACTTTTTTTATATTCAACATTTTCATTCCGGACAAAAAGGGTCTTAA
>JAPYZE010003818.1:0-11993 GCA_030522805.1 Leptomastidea abnormis | reverse complement strand
TATATATATATAGGTACAGCAAGAGAAGCAAGAAGGCAATCAAGCACGAGTCGAGTATAGAAAGATACGGCTTCGTACGATCATCACAGTACGAAGAAAGAGAAAGAGAGTCTGAAACCCCTTTCGTTCTACTGAAACATCAGCGAAGCATCGAGGAGCGCGCATTTATCAAAAGTCCCTCTTCTCCCCTTTTCTTCTCTCTCTCCCTCTTTTACCTTATCCACCTTTTTCGCTCTCTCGCGCCTTATTTCTTCTTCTTCTTCTTGAACTTGTCCTATAGTTTTACAGAGCAACGAGGCTGGCGAGCCATTACAACATACGAGAAAGTCCAGAGAGAAATTCTCTTCGGAAGTCCACGCCGGAAGAACGGCTGAAATGGTCAAGGGATATACGTATGTATGTGTATGTGTGGATAAGTAAGTGTGTGGTAAAGTTCGCGTGTGAGATGGAAGAAGAGCCGAAAAGATCGGGAGGTTTCAAGAAAAAAAGAGCATTGGTTGGAGAAAATGACGAAGGGTTGAATGGATTCTGACTTGTATGTGGGAGTAGAAGGGAATGAGAGATTGGGAAGTACGTGTGAGGGAACTGGACTAGAAGAGAAGAGAAGGCCGGAAAATTGGATGTGGCCAGAGTGGGATCGAAGAACCAAGCCTCTGTGATTGCTTGAGGATAAAAGGAAGATTGATTAATTGACTTGTTAATGCTGGGGATTGTTTAGTCTCGGTATATGTATACGGATATACAATGAGCGAAATGCTGTGATACGGCAAATTGAATTGGAAACTATATAAGTGTGTGTGTGTGTGTGTTGTATGTGTTGCTTGGTGAGGAATTTATAATTGTATTTTCTAATACAATCGTTATGATTTTTAAAATTTAAATTGGCTTTTTGATGTTTTTAATAATATTTTTGAATTTTATTTTGTTTTTGTGATTATTATATTTTATAAATTTTTGACAAAGTCAATGGTTTCAATTAAAATTGAGATTGAATTACTTTGTTGTCTTTGGAAAATTATATTAATTTTGGGGGACTGGGATTTCTCTCTCTCTCTCTCTAACGTAGTTTGGTTTACATGTACCTATTCATAAACTTTTAACGCGTAATATAATTTTGATAATTGAAGTGCGAATTTAATTGAAATTTCAAAATTATGTTATAGTTAACTTACATATATGTTGTATTAATATTAAAATTTTGTCGAATAGAAACTAATATAACGTACCCATGCTATAAGGTAGATTTGATCAATATTATGAGTTTAATATTTGATTATTAAAGAATATTTCTGATATTTAGCAAAGTGAATAAAATAATTTTCTTTCAAATAAAATTTTCTTGACGAAAAGTTAAGTTTTTCTTTTTCAACACTTTAATTGTCTTTTGGCTGTATCCCATTTTCTAAAATTGTATGACCCTTTTTTTCACTGATTTTTTGAATCAATGCAATTTGCTACTGTGCCAACATTTCAGTTTAAATAAAAATTTTCAAATTACTTGATTTTTATGATCTAAAAAATAAACTTTTTACTATAATATTATCTTTTTTTATATTGTATAATCATCGCTAATTCAAATAAAAACAACACCAACTTAGTACAAATTAAAAAAAACTAATAAAATCTTATAAGCTACCAGATCCTCCAAAACTCCGGAAAACACTTTATCGCCAACAAACCACCAAGATCCTAAAGCATCAATTCCTAGCAGCTGCTTACATCTGCCTCATCTCAACAGGCGGTCGAACACAACAAGAAGAATCGAGTTATATACCGCGAATATGTAAGGTGGCGGTATATGTAACGTCGCACCTGCCGTTTTGCGAACACCTATATCCCATATACTTGCTCAAAGCCGATCTCGAATACGTAGCTTCTCGGAAAGGGCGCCTGTCGCACTCGCATTCTACATACGAGAAAGCGCCGGGGTTTGAGGGCCACGAGACCGGAGATTAATAGTCCAGGGGTATACGCGAATGTGCGCGTCTGGCTATCGGTTACCAGTTCGGTTGGAATTTAGTCTCTGGTATAGTATTTTATCTGAGAGTAAGGGTAAGTCTGGTTTGTCTTGACAGTTGTAAGATCTGGTTTAGTTGTACGAATGTCAGGTGACGCAAGTTTAAGAGAGTCGTTTGGACTTGCGGCAATGACAATTTTGTTGATGTTTGATATGAGCTTGATAAAAGTGCGTTATATTGAATGAAGATAATATATGGGTCTATATTATAGACCATTGGCGTGCTTCAAATCACATTTAGAGATGTAAAATGCGTGTAGGTATGCAAATGACTTATTTTTTGTACGATGACGTTCTCTGAATAGAATAAATGACTTTCAATTATAATATATGAATTTGTCAAAGCTTTTAAATGTTTATCTGTAAAGACGGTATTATTAATTTTAATCAGATTTGACAGAAAACAAATATAAACTAAAAATAAAAATTCAAAATTTAGTCAGGCTAAAAAATCATTCTGACAAGGGTGAAAAGTTATTGATAAGTTGAGAGAAACCGGACAGAAAATAAAAAAAAAAATCATGAACCACAAAAAAAAGCATACAACAGCAGTGGTGTGAGCGCTGATAAACGCTCTCGAACGAAAAAGAAAAAGCTCGCACGAACACGAACTGCATTTTTTATTTAACGCGAACTAGTACCACCACTAGCAATAGCGTTGATTAACACGCTCAATTAACATCAGGAAAAATCTAGCGTTTTACCTAATGACCGTCTCGCGTAAAATTTTTTTTTTTTATTTATTTTTTTGTTTATTACTTTGTTTTGAAAAAGTGCAATTTTTTATTTATTTTGTTTATTTGTTGGCTTTTTTTTGGTCGACTAAATAAGATGTGTTTCGTACGCAATTTTAAGAGATGTTGAGAATTTTATGATTGCCTTGTTACAATTTTTTGTGCATACGATGCCTATTTACCAAGTAATTTACAATTTGTTATGTTTTATCGTTGTGACTTACCGTAAGATGGAAAATAGAAGTAATTTTGAAATCGAACTTACCTGAAACAAAAGAAAATTAATGTTAAAAATAAGGTCATTAAAAATATTTAATTGAAGAATTAATATTTTTGAGAAATAACGATCAATTATTAATGAATAAAAGCTTTTTTTAGCACTCTCAATAGAGTATATTTTGGTAGGTTGTCATTGCAAAGACTCGTGAACGTCGGTAATCGAATCTACGCCCAGTAGATTACAAAACCAACGTTATACCAACTGTACAACATTAACTGTACAACGTCTATTATTGCACAAGTATTAAATAATCAATCAACATAAAATAAAAATAATACATATTTTTTAAAACGTTATGATTTACATTTATTAATATTAGATTTAAAAATAAATAAAATGCACGCGTTTCCCAATGTTATACAAAAAACATGAAAAAAAAATTTTAAAATTATAAAGTACAGACTGGATAATCTCTATTAATTTAAGCCTCAACAGATATCGTTTTGAAAAAGATCAATACTTTAAACGATAATAACGCAGCTTTTCACAAGAGCCGCTTTAAATCCGAAAACTCGCAAATCGATCACCATTAAAATATATAAAAGCGATCTGCTAATCTCACTCATAAGCTACATCCCGGCCGTGCTTGTTATATACAAAAAAAAAATTGGCTAACGAGATAAATACGATATGATACTGAACTTGATAAGAAAAATAAAAAAATTTGTAAAATCCTTGCCTCTTTCGTGCAATTAAACTGGATTTTGCTTTTGACGCCACCGTTGAGTCTCTCGGTTTTTAATTAAAAAGAATTTCTCTCTCATCTGTTTTTCACTTTTTCAAAAATACTGTATCATTACTACTTTACACTCGTGTGTAATTTCACAAGACATAAATATACGAATGTATATTGCAATTGGTATAAAATAGCAAAAGTGCTATGCGAGTAATGTCAATCCTTTTCAATGATTTTTTAGATTTTTACTTTAGAGATGAAATTTCATGCTCTAAATTAACAACTTGACTCGTGTATGAGATTAAACATCTTTTGTCACAACTTTGTTTACTACCACATATCAATTTTATAAACTCACATTCAAGTGTAAATATAAAAAAAATTAATTTTTATATTTCCATTATAAAATCATTTAACAAAATTAAAATTCATAACTCAAACGATAACGGTCATGACATTTCATTATAGAAAAAAAAAATTTCCGTCAAATTAAACATTAATTGTTTAAAAGTAGAAAGGCGCCAAGTTTTTAAAGTTACATGCAACTCTCGAATTTGCATTTATATTTCATTTTCTGCACTTCGAATTTTCTCTCAACTTTCTTTCGCAACTACTTTTCCTCTACCTCCTCCTCCTCCTTTTACTATATTTACTCCCTTCTTTTCCATTGTTCTCATCTGGCTTTTGTTTCTCCGACACCGCTTTGTCCGGCCCTAATTTACCTATAATTTTTCCCTCTTTCTCGTTTTATATTATTTTTTCACATTATGCAGCCTATACTTATCCAACCCCGCCCCCCAAAGCGCCTCCTGCTGCTTCTGGCAACTTTAACCACCCCTCTATTTTTCTCCTTCGCTCCAATTTTTCTCTCTTGCTATATACCTCTGCTACTGCAGTGCTAGCAGCTAGTAGTAGCTACGTCTCATCTCTGTTGGCCAGGCAATGCTTCGAGTTTCGCAATCGAATGCTCCCCCCCCCCCCTCCGACTTTTTGTTTCAGACGAAGGCGCTCGTTTCTTGGTCCGTTGCGCTCGCAAGCATTGACTTCTTCTCTTCTTATTTTCTGTACGTATGTACGTCTGCAGAGTTCCCCTTTTTTCCTTTCTTATTTGTAGACCTGCACACATACACGTATACGCGAGCATACGCACTTTTATGGCGATCCTCCTTTTTTTCCGTTCGATTTCTTCAGTGAACTCCAGTCTCCCTCTTTTCTTGCTTCGTTGTTTTTTTCTTCTTTTAATTTGACGTCGACGTTTCTTGAGCTTTTGGGGAGCTCGGTTTTTGTATTTCTCTGAGAAAATTTTCGCTATGGTCTGATGTTTTAGTGATTTTTCTCTTTCCAATTTTAATATATTTTTATTAAATTAGAAACATTTTATTTAATTTTGTCACCTTATTGAATCGATTTGATCAAATTTTATTTTATTTTTATTAGTCTGAAATTTATATCTAATGACTGAACATTTTGTTGTATTTTTATTTTTATCATAGGATCAGTGTTATTGACCTTACTATTTTTACGACTTGGACAGGTTTTATTGCAAGCATAAGTCTAAAACAAAAGAGAATTGTTGATCTGTCGATAATTTAACTGCTTTGTTATTGTTATTAACTAAATGATTGTATCTGCCGACTAAAAGATTTTTAACTTTCTTTTTATAAAATAAAAAATTAAAATTATTAATTAAAATTAAAATTTTTGAAACTAATATTTTTTAATGTTAAATAATATATTGAATGAAATGTCACAATTTATCAAACAATTTTACACAAAAATATTTTATAAAAAAATATATTCATAATTTTAATTTTGACATTTTAATTATTAATCTCTTTGTAACTGAATAAAAAATTTGAGAGTAATTTCAAAACTCATTTCAAATATAAATGTAAAATCTAAAATATTACTAAAAACAAAGAATATTTGCAGAAAAATTATAAAGAAAGATTAATCAAAAATTACAGAAAAATTTCAAGAGTCATCAACTTTTGTTGCAGTGTATTATTTTTTTAAATTAAAAACTATCAATTATTAGGACTGGAGCAGAAAAAAGGCTTGAACTAGATATCATGTCTCATCGTGTAGCAAAGAACCACTTTATACTTAACAAAATTAAAGTTGCCTGCTGAAAGCATTTTAAGAACTAATGAACGTATCAGAAAATTATATTTAAATTCTTTTAAAAATAAAGTATCAAGTATTTTTAGATTAATTACTTTTGAACGATGACCTTTTTATAACGCTATTATATAAATAACAACAGCAACAATTTTAAAATTTAAAACTCTTTCGTCAAAAAAATATTCAAAATAAATTTTTTTTATAATTTAACAATATAATAAAAATATTTAAAGCTAGTTGATTTATAAAGTTGCCATTATATACCTTGTCAATATTCACAACTTTATCTTTCCTTATTAAACCCTGACAGCTTTTCAATTCATCACTATCGAACAGCTGATTTTCAAACAGGTTCAAAAGCAGCCTCGCAATAAATCGCAATGATCAACGCCAATTACGCACTGAGGGGGAAAGAGAAGGGAATAAAGTCCAAGTAGCTTGACTAGCGCATTACAATATTTCATCCAAGCTTACTTTGAAAAAAAAGAAGAAAGAAAAATAGAGGCGTAAAAAATAAACAAAGCAAGTCACTCAACTATCTTAGTCGTGCAAATTCTGTCACGGTTAACAGTAGTTTCTTTCTCTCTCTTTCTTTGTCGTGACACGTTATGTACGTGCCAAGAGATCTTACAAGCTTATATCAGACGCTAAATCGCGACAGGCTGCAAAGCGTTGACTGTATTATCTTTTTCAGCTTTTGAATGCACTATCTAATGGCTACTAAAAATCTGTTTGGAGTATAAAGAAATTATAGCGCTGAAAGGAAATCGACTTTCTTAAAATAAATTTTTTAAAAAGGTTATATTAAAAATAAAACCTGTTTATTCGATGGCCACAATCGTTTGAACCGACAGAAACTGGTTCGTTTGATCTACTGTGTGCTACAAATGTAATGCAAGACCTTAGTCGATAAAATATTTTAAGAATTTTCTAGTTGAAAATCATCACATCATTATCGTTCAAGCAAATAAAGACGAGGTTCAATGTAAGAGACTCATATATCTATAAGTAAGAAGAGACGACAACGAGATCATTTTTACTCATCTTATATGTCGCTAGAAAATATTTGAGCTTTCGAGCTTTTTTAACTCGCGTGTACAAAAGAAAAATTGAAAAAAAAAATGGCAAAATGTTAAGGGCTTACAGTTTACTGATGCGTTAAAGCATCTCGACAAGCAAACCCTTAGTAAATTTCAAGTTCCAGGTCAGACCCTTTATAAGAGAGCAAGGATATACCGTTGAGCGGTCATCCTCTGACGCTATCACTTTGTAGTTAGTGTTACATGTATCATTTTTTCTTCTCCGTTGGCCTTTATGCTTATAGCTTTGAGATACATTGTTATAGTTTACTTTTTCTTTATTTTCTTTTTTTTTTATCTTACTTCATTTTACACGTAATAAAGTTTTCTGATTAAAAAATGTAGTGTAACAACTATTGACAATTTTTGTATCCTAGTATACTTTTCCCTTGTGATAGTAATAAAAATCTTTAATAATAAATATTTCGATGCTGTTGTTATTCTTATTAATTTTTTTTTATTATATAAGCTACCAACTTTTGCATTTAAATTGAATATTCATAAAATGACTCTTTATCAGCGTTATTAAATGAAGATCTTATACTTGGTAGCTTCGAATTCTCGTTTCTCTCAGATTTCACTGCAAAAGAGCTTTGGCGCGGAAAGTTTGGAAAATTCTATAAGATTGGAAATCGAGGAAGGAAGATAGAGAGAAAGAGAGAGAAAGAAAAAAATAAACTCTTCAGGGTGATTTTCGTTCAACCAGAATCTCTCCTGTACTGGAGTTTATCCTCTTACAGAAATTTTTTTTTCTTCATTTTTTAAACTTCTCTTGCATAAAAATTCCTTCGTAACTTCCGAATCTGAGAGGCGAGAAATATGCAAGCTTATTGAGAGAGAGAGAGACCTCGACTCAATAATTCTATGGATATATAGACGATTCGCGTAAAAAAAAGCTTCTTCTTTCTACCTTCGTACTACTACTGCTCTCTGCAGTCGAATTTATTCATTTGAATTTTTTTCAACAAAAATATTCAATACAGGATTAGTACACGTGAAATTTTAAAAGTAATATTTTTATTTAAAAATAGTAATACTTTCTTAAAAAATCAACTAAAAAGTGCATATATATTCATAAAAAAGTAATACATTTAAAAATAAAACACTTAAGAAATACTAATGTAAAATAGAGCTTCCAGACGCGCGAGCGCATCTCCGCGTAAAAAGCAATTGAATTTTCAAATATTTATCACATCCGTCACTCCACATTGATAAAAACCTCGTAACAGCATAAGGCAACCAAAAATATATCCTTTTTCTCTCAGAGAGAAAGAGTAAGAGAGACGCTACAGCAGCAGCATCAGCAGCAGCAGAGCACCTTAATCCTCGGGAAATCCCTCTTCATAAAAAATTAACCTGTCACCTTTATTATTCGTCACTTTCGGAGCCTGACATTTATATCAGCCATCCCAGGCTCTATACCACTATATATACCATCTCTCTTTCTCTCGACAGCACCCG
Organism: Leptomastidea abnormis; assembly: GCA_030522805.1. Lineage (NCBI taxonomy): Eukaryota > Metazoa > Arthropoda > Insecta > Hymenoptera > Encyrtidae > Leptomastidea > Leptomastidea abnormis. Next base: position 3,622 of record JAPYZE010003818.1, on the reverse strand, counting down.
ATCCATCTCGTTTCTGCTTCCGTACCTTTTTATTTTTTTTTCCTTTCCCTCTCCCAGCCACTCCTTTTTTTCACCTCGTCCGCGTGTAATTTCGCGCGCAATCTCCTGCCGCGACCAACAGCAGCAACAAGCAGAAGCTTCCCTCTCAGTAAGATCAGGCGGCGTTGAAAAGAGATTCCTTTGTGAGCTCACTACAGAGGAGGAGGAGGGAGTTTGTGTTTTGCGCACCTTTAATTAGGCGGTCCCGAATTTTTTTTTTTCCACCCGATAGATAACGCAAGTTAAGAAAGAAGCAGCATCATGCTTATAAGCTAAGGATTCAAGCATTTTGGTATTTCAGGTATACACTATCTTATCGGTAAGTAGAAGGAGGTAAAGATGCTCCTCCTTTACGTTACCAAGCTGTAATGTGTACGTCAGAGGATGGCTGTATGTATGTATGTACGAGAATCAAGATTCCTTTCGGCATCTCTCTACTTCGGAGAATCGATCCCTTACTTTCTTTCTTGGGTCTTCTTTCGATTATGATGATCAGTACCGATATAGTCGTTTTAATGAACGAAAAAAAATGCTTAATAAATTAACGAGCTTGAGGTTTTCATTAAAATCGTATACGCTATAAATATATAGTCGTTGCTTAAGAACATAACGTGAACCCAAAGATATTTTACCGTTTTATATTTAACTTTCTATTTTCCCTCTTCAAATTCACGAAGCAACAGTCTACAAAGCTTTTTCTATCTTAACTTATACGCATTTAAATTTTTATATATAAGTACATACAATAGTGTTCTTTTACGTTATCTGGCAATATAATGCACCTAATTGATAACGCCTTGGAGATTAGCCACGAGCCGTGAATTGCCAATTTAGGCAAAGGTCTGATGGTACCGCGATTAAGCTCGCGAGAAAATTGCTGGTTCGCAATATTATATATATATCTGCCTTTTCTCTTTCTCTCTCTCTTTTCTTTTAGCAAGGAGTAACGCACCGCTACCGCTTTACTTCGAATAATTTACTGCCGCTCGACATGAACCCTTAAACGTGCACCTTTCTCTTTATCCTTCTCTTTTCTTGGCTTTTTATATTTCAGTTTTGCTTGTGCTTTTTTTTACTTATTTTCCTTATACTCGTGTATATGATAGCTTGTATACCTCAGTCTTCTATATTATGTGCGATGGGAAAAACAGGTATATCGGTAGCGATTTTTTCCTCCACGTGTCTGATCGTCAAATCATCTTCTCTTACGCTTAAATCTGGCAAGACACGTGGAATACACTATGCGATGTGAAAAAAGAAAACTTTATATCCTTCTACCTTTAGTCGAGGAATATTGAACAGTTGCACACACGCGCCAGGAAATATAATACTGATCGGGTTATATTTACTCACTTCTTTTGCAAGGTAAAATTCAATATGCGAAAACTTCGTTTCTTTCAAAACGCGCAACGTGTATAACAGAGCGTATGATAAAAGCTATAGTGGGATAATCGTTTTTCAAACGTTTTGTCACTTAACCTTATAAATTGATGAATAGTAAAATTTTTTTTATCAATTTTATAAAAAAACTGAACGTGTTAAAAGATATTTATTAATAACAAAACTGTCACATCACATATAAATCAAAGAAGAATATTTTTATATCAGAAAAATAAACACAATATAGCAATAAATGATATTATATTATTTTTTTCTCTCTTTCGCAAGCACATAATATATACAGTAGCAACAGGGTCTATACGAGAAACATCCCTTGGCTGGATAAGCACCAAAAGCAAGAAGATTGAAACATGTGCGAAAGAGGTTGGATATATATAAGAAGGGTAGAGAAAAAACGTATATATAAAAAAAAGATGGAGTGAAAAAGCTGAAATCAGACGAAAATCTCTTCTGTACCTACGAAATAGAAAAAGAGAGAATGAAGATATCTCTTCTCTCGTCGACGTCTCCCGCGGCGAACACACAGCCACACACATACGTCCCCTTTCCTTCTTCATCCACGGCAACAATCGCAAGACGAGCGAGTGAGGGTGAAGAGCATTACGGGGTAGTGGTAAGCCGCGAAGCTTGGTTTTGGTATAGTATAGAAAGGAGGGAGAGGAGGAGAAAGGATGAAGCAAAAGTAAAAACTTAACGGCTTTGCAGTCGTATTTTTCCGAGGCCCAGAGCTTGTGCTCGCGCGCGCGATTTCCGCGTCATGCTCGAGGGGAGAGAGATGTATGAGGATGAGAGAAGCTGCGAAGAAAAAGACGTACGAGGGTGGATATATAGACTGAGGTGAGATATATACGCATTGTAGGATATATATGAAAAAAAGGGAATGGTGTGTCCTAAGATCGTCTGCTTACTATACTCTTCCTACAGCTGCTGCGTTTTTCTATTTTAAATTGAAGGGGAAGGGGGAAAGAGGGGGTAGGTTTTACCTATCCCCTGTAAAGAGAAGCACACGTGCGACAGAAGTAAATATTTTTTTCTCGTTTCCTCAGATTTGCAGGGGATTTTGTCATTGAAATTTTTCAAAAATCCCTTTTTCGTTGAGAAGATAGGTGATTGACGTGTCTTTCGTATATGAAGGAAAGGAAAGATGGGTTTTATGGATGTATTTATTTATTTATCTACTTTTTTTTTATATACTGTATTTTCGAGTGAAATGGTGTGAAATTTGAGATTTTTAAAATACTTTTTTTTAAAATTGTATATTGTGTTTTTTTTTTTATAAATGTATTTAAAGATAAATTACGAAACAAGTAATTATTTGATTTGAGATAGAGATAGATAGATATATATGTTTTCTCAAAATGATAGACCAAGATTTGAACTTTGGTACATATAACTATATTGTCTAATAGTTCCAAGACACACCAAGAACACACAGTATTATTTGATATCAGAAATCACCTCCAAGAGAATAATCAGAAAGCTTCTCTCTAACCGACCCCAAAGGTGCTATACACTATACAATACTATACTACTATACTCTTCGCTTGTTAGTTGATCTTAGTTTCTCTGAACTATCGAAGTTGTCTGTGTATACCTATTTGAGTGTGCCAACTCTCCCCCTCTACTTTCGTGTATATTCCTATCTTATGATTTAGATGAGACGAATAAACATATAACTACTTATTATTCTATTACAATATCATCTTGCAGAATAGTATATAGTTGTCTTCTAACAAGATTGTTAATACGAGATATTATATTTATGTATACAACTGCTTAAGGTGGACTATACTTGGGACTATATCTTACATAAAGCTTGATATCAGGAAATTACATAATTTAACAATAGATAATACGGCAATTGCTTGATCCATAAATCATATTATCTAACGAACATTATTTACAATAAATACTTATATCAAAATTTTGTTCAATCACTTGTTTTTAAAAATTTTCATCAAATCCTTAACTGTAAAAAAAAGCTTTCTCTTTGAGCAAGCAAAATTAACACTGTACTTTGTAAAACAAAATCTTTTAATTACAATCAACTCCATTATTTAATTCACTGTTCCGCAGTAGCTTTATCCTCATTCACTTAACACAACCACTTTATACTGTCCGACTCATCGTGCACTCAGCACAACTCGTAAGGTACGTATATATATATATATATATATATATA
>JAPYZE010003817.1:0-12779 GCA_030522805.1 Leptomastidea abnormis | reverse complement strand
ATTACCTCAATTCTCAACCATATCATTAACTTAAGCATATATATTATCTGAAATTCTTTATTAAAGTTACTTATGATTTTTTTCCTGATACAATTTTGTTGAAAATAAAAGAAATAAAACGAAAAAAATAGTATGACAAAGTGAAGGTATGTCAAACCTTTTAAGAATCCTATATACATTCAGATTTTATTTTTTGTATGTTAAAATTCGTTTCGTAACGTTAAGTAGTTTTTAAAAAAAAAACGTTTTCAAAAAATTGAAGTCAAACAAGTTATCAAGTTTTTATAATAAGTTTCATAAAAAAAATATTTTCATTGAAAATAAATCTAGTAATATAGAATCATATATTTCTTAGGTCGGTCTTATACCCAATAACAAAATAAATAATTTTTGGCATAAGAGATAATGGAAGCAAATAATTTATATATATATATATATATATATATATACATACATATTCACATGACATTTATTTAGTAAATATATTTCATTTTGTGGCAGAAGTCCTTGAAATGTTACATTAGAGCCATGACTTTACGACTGCTGTTTAGTACGTGACGATAGTCTATTGATAGCAAGAGCCTCAAAAACTTCAACTAACAAATCCGGATAATACTTTGCTATTGACTTGAATCCATTTGTTTTCGTTACGTCCTTTGCTTGATTGCAGGTAAAATCAGTAACTTGCATTTTAAGATTAGCCACGTTACGAAAATCAGTAACTTTTAGTAATTATAAATTATAGTACATCTTGTGATAAAAATATACTAATTAATGTTACATATACTAATTAATGTTACACATACAGATAGACATTTATTTTTGCGATATTTCGTTGTGGTAAAAAATCGTCGTTATATATTATATTAAATCAAATACTTTTAAGAGAAAAGAACTTTACAGCTGTTTTACTTATCCGATGATGATGGTAGCTTTTTAATTGCAAGAGCCTCAAAAATTTCGTATAACAGGTTTGGATATGACGTTACAATAGATTTTAATTTTTCTGACTCTATCATCTCTTTTGCATTGGTGCAAATAAAATCGATAACTTTTGCTTTTAACCCGTTTGAATTGTGAAGGTCAGAAACTATAAGTATTTCTGTTGCATTGTCAGTTGTCAAATTTGCAAATATTGCTTTTTCACACACGATCTTCAACTCCTTTAAATCGTATTTGTCAGCAGCAAACAACAAATCCTTAGCCACTACTTCTTGGAGATTTAGAACTTGATCGGTATAAATAAAATACAGCATTTCTTCCACTATATTGGGTTCGATGTCAATTATGTCGATTCTATTGTGCTTACTTTCCTTCATATCGTTATCGAACATTGCTGAGAAAACTGGACTTCGTGCAGCTAGGATTGCTTTGTGTGCTTGAAACTCTTTATCTCCGACGGCAAGAGTAACGTCACTGAATTTTTTCGAAACTAATATTTGTCGAAAATAATCAGGTACTTGAGTTTTCGGCACTTTTTCTTTATTGCATCCATAAACGGTGATGTCACAGGCTATTGTGAGCTTATGGCCATAATTTAAGAAAGCACTTGTTTTGTTTAAAATATCCTTTCTTGCTATAAATTTGTCCAAACCCCAACCTGAATCACTAACACTAAATTTACATTGTTTGCTACCTTTCCCATTTAACTTTTTGTTTTTTGTTATTTACAATGAAAAATTTGTAATCTGCTGTTACTTCGGATTCAGATACAAGATTCAGAAAAAGTGACAAGTAGCCTTCGCATTCTTCGTCCTCACCATTTGGATTTACTGTTAGATTCTATTCCATTCCACCAATTCGTTTATTCCTACATAAAAAGACGGCGAAACTAGTTCTTTTTTTGTTCGCGAAGGAAATTTTTTTATCGTCCAAAAAAAGCTGAAATCAAATATAATTTATGAGATACACTCCATGCGTGAAGCGTGATTTTACGCATTTTTAGCAAAAAATGCTTCTGTAAAACCGAGCTTTTTATGTGCGTCGTATAGATTTTTAGAAGTATAGATTTTTAACTCGCGTGAACATTTCACCCGCGCTTCGCTCGGCCGAAAACGTTGTTACACTTTGTGAAGAATCTACTTTTTCGCACTTGTATCGAAAAATACTATTTTAACTCGCTCAACAATGATTATCGAAATCTTAGCAAATTTATTGTTAAATGTTATTAATTTAAATATATGATGTAATATACCTGTAGTTCGCAGCAATAGAATTATTTTCTTCAACACTTGAAGAACTCGGCAAGTTGTTTTCTGTCATGTTACGTAAACGTGTTTTGCACGATTAATAACATTAATATTCGTATTGCACAGATGGAAAACGAAAAGACTGATTTCACAAATAAAGAATAAAAAGTGTGTCGTAAAAGTGTATCTGACCACTCTATAGTAACTAAACTATATAAGAAACTATTTGAGGTTGATGAAGTGTTAGCATCTATAAGCTTGTAGATTTAACACATATTTTAAGCGTGTACTATAATTACATACTGCCGAACATACCTCTAGGTATATATTTTACAAGCTTTTAAAAGGAACTACGTTTAAACTGGTGACATTTAAAACCTGTAATTGTAATCAATCGCACCCGCAAGGAAATGACACCATAATAATTATCATATCATTTCTACTTTACCACGGATGCAGTCGGTAATAAAACATGTCAATACATACGCGTACATTTTATTCTTTCGAAAACACTATCAAGTACCAATGACGCGCGCGCGTAATAGGTTTATTTCTCTTCGTAAATTATTTCTCATATCTAAGGAATGCAATTTCAACTTTATTAACGGTTCCTTATAAACTTTCGTCGTCAATACAATACAAGCGTCAATTTGTCAAAAATTCTTTTCGGTAATTAACAAATTATAAGAGGTATTTCCTTTGCATACAAGTAAAATACATAACCTTAAATTAATATTTTTATTCTAATATTTGCCAATTCATTCTTTCTTTTAATATTTAAACAAAATTAATCTATTGTATAATTATTTAAAAAACAATTTTATTTAATATTAAATTTAAAATAATATAATATATTTAATTTGACAGATATGGAAAACGAAATATCCACTAGAAAAGGTCTTCTAGCTGTAGGCTTAATTTTTACTTTATCATCTACAGCTTTGTTTTATGTTTATACAAGTTTTCCTGAATTGCAAGAGTAAGTTTTGTTTTTATTGTAATTAATTTTATTTATTGCTAATAATATTTAAACAATACCTTAATTGTTTTTAGAGATGAAAAACAATATGTAAAATTGCCGGTTGATATACAAGATGCTAAAAATCTTGGAAAATTGTTAGGATCTTACAAAGATTTGTATTATATACAAGTTTTAACGGGTCTTTTTATAACATATATATTGTATCCTTTTTATCTAAACAATAATTATAAATGATTTCTGTTGCTATTTAAACATGGTTATTCCTTAATCAATATTTCTAGCCTTCAAACATTTGCTATACCTGGATCAATATTTTTATCAATTCTTTCAGGATTTTTATTTCCTTTTCCACTAGCTTTAACTCTAGTATGTTCTTGTAGTGCAATTGGAGCGTCATTATGTTACTTCTTGTCTTCTCTAGTTGGCAAAAAACTAATTCGCAAGTACTTTCCAAATAAAGCTAAACTTTGGGCTGAAACTGTGAGCAAACACAAAGATAATTTACTAAATTATATGTTATTTTTAAGAATCACACCATTGTTACCAAATTGGTTTATAAATTTAGCTAGTCCTGTAGTTGGAGTACCCTTACTACCTTTTGTATTAGGCACATTTTTTGGTGTTGCGCCACCTTCTTTTGTTGCTATACAAGCAGGACAGACTTTACATAAATTAACTTCTTCCAGTGATGCATTTTCATGGAGTAGTTTATTTTTATTATTTATTTTTGCTATACTGTCTCTAGTACCTGTCATATGTAAAAAACAAATCAGTAAGAAATTTGAATAAATTTCTAAATCTTGTTGGTGTTTAAAAATGTTATTTGTAATAAACAAGTGTTTAATTTTATCTCTTGCATTTTTTTTTTATTCTTTTTTAAATGTAAGATATTTAGATATGAAAACAATTGTCCTGTTTATTATGTAATATTTTTTTCACTTAAGAAAAAGTTTATTGTAAAGTGTAAAGTTAACTGTGTAAACAAAAAAATAAGTATAATTGATAAGAAAGAATTACATTCATTAGTTTTAATAGACGTTAAAGTTGTTACAAATTTGAAACATTTGTTTTATATAAAACAAAGTGCATTTAATTTGTCTGTATATTATAAAATATGTATATTGTAAAGATATTGATTCACATTTTAATAGAATAAAAAAATGTAATGAAAATTATTTTGTTCTATAAAATTTTATTGTTAAGAAATAAATATTATTCAAAACATACCTACTTCTATTATACTCATAATAGTATAATTAATAATTATTTATATGTAATATAAAGTACAAGCTTAAGTCATAAAATCTTAATTTACAAGTCTATAAAATCGTCTTAACTAGAATTGTTTGTAAATATCATCCTTTTCATAGATTCAATAATGACATGTCAGATGAGAGTAATTAACTAGTGATTATCGCGTGATGAATTTTAACAATTTTCTATCAATTTCTTAATTAAAACTATTTTGTAAAATACATTAACAAAATGATGTAACATATGTAATTGTTGTTTTTGTTGCATTGCTTGAAGGAAGACTAACTGGACGCCAATACCACCAGTTATACCATACTAGAAAAAAAAAATATTTCAAAGATTGACATGATTCATTTTTACTACATTTTTTTTATACTTACAAGATTGTTGAGCTGATAATAAAATAGTTAACTCATGACACTTGTGAGTACATTCTGGGCTTGGTAGTAACTTGATCAGTCTTTCCCCATTCGTAATCTTGATAAAAACATTAGAGCATTCAGGGTTTGGCTAAATAACATAAAATATATATCTTTTTATTTCAAAATAATATATTAATTTAAGAAATTCATGACATAGACATATAATATTTTTACCAAATTGTATAAAGTAGCATTTGGTTCATCCATAAAAATAAATTTTTCTGTACTAGGACTCCACCAATCAGATATTCCAGAAATTTTAGGAAATAATTTCCTTAATTTTCTACCTGGTTCCATGCGATTAACTCTCCACATAATATGTGTTTTCCCATCAACTGAATATTTATCAAGTCTTCTTTTCATTACATCATTTATAGTCCTAAAATAAGTATAAAAATACAGGTGCAATATTTTTATATATGTATATATATATATATATATATATATATATATATATATATATATATATTTCATTAAATTATAAATACACAAATTAAATAATACCTGTAAAATACTTGATTAGATACAACTTTTTTAGCATCAGTATCAAAAACATTTTTGTTTTCTACATATAAATCAAAAAGTTTATCCATATCAACATAATTTGACTTTTCAAAACGAGTAAATGGTATTCCAGAATTAAATACAAAAGAAATATTGTAACCAGTCAAGTTTTGTATTGAATTGACATTACTACATGGCAAACAATCCATTTCATTTACTCGAAAATAAGGGTTTTCTAGAATGCACCATTCATCATACCATTCTAAAAATTATATATTATTTTTAAATTATTGTAATTTTTCTTATTTTTATAATAACTACCTGTTAAAGATGGATAAGTTGATATGATTGGTACAGAAAATTTCCTAAAAACCCTCAATCCAGGATAAATAAAATTCTGTAAGTTTCTCAAACATACATGATGTGTTTTTGGATGATTATATAAAACTAAAATACTGACTATTCCAATAAAAAAAATTACAAAGCTAAGTTTAAATAATTTTAAACTAGTTGTTATTTTTCTTGAGGTATTGGAATTTAATAAATTAAAGCATTCCTTAAACACTTGGTTTACTTGAACTGCAGAAACATTATTTTTAAATGCATATTCTTTAATATCTTTGATTTCATTTTTATAATGATTAAAATCCATTAAAAATCAATATATTAAGAAAAAAAAATTTTTAAATTTAACAACTAGTTTATACAAAACATCATATATAATAATTCTAGCTATACTTCTTTAACCTCTATTAAAACCTAATCTTAAAGGCATATATTCATGAAAATTATAAGGATAATTTTTATGAACTTGTCCAGGTTTATCAAATATATCATTAAGTATAACAAATGTAGTTTCAATAATGTATATTTATAGAAGATATATAACATGTACAACAAATATTTTGAAATACATTATAACTAATGAATTTGCTATTAGCACAATTGAAATAAAATTTAATGATTTGTATCAGTTGGAAGAGATCCATAGTTCTTCTTGTAAAATTCTTCAAACTCCACTTTCCTTTTTTCTCTAGTAGCAAAATATTTTGGGTACGCAGCTTTTTCCATTGGATGCCAGTAATCTAGAACCCAATCTGGAGGAATGTGTTCTCTTTGATATGCGCAACCACCAGGAGATTCTGCAAACTGTTTGTAATTGTAATGAGATTCCTCAAGCAGTTGTTTTTCCAGTTTCTTTAGTAAATCCTTTGCAACACGTAAATCTTTTATATTTTTATTTTTATCAAACTCTGCTCTCGCCACAACAGATCGAATTCTACAAGAATAAAAAAATTTTACAAGTATTACCATAACACTGTTCTGCTAGATAGTAACATCTATATAATAAAACATGTTATTGAGAGGTTAATAAGAAAGACTGACCTGCATTCATCAAATTTGATATAAACACTTTCGATGTGACGTACTACACGTTTGTAAATATTGCAAACTTTTCTAGAATGAGAAACAAATCCCGATGGCAAATGAGCCATCTTTTAAATGACTTAACTTCAAAACTGAGACAGACGGACAATAATCTTTTTATTTTCGATGTAGATATAAGAATCATATGATATATTTTTCAGTCAAGGTTAGGAAGATAGTTGCGCGCATGCGTTGAATATTAGCAGCTAAGCAGCTGAGCAGCAGCCGACGACGGCACCGAGCCACTGATATAGGTTATAGACGCTATAAATACGTTACATTCACAACATTGAACTTTGTTTTTCCATTTATGATATATTACAATTACTACTGTAAACTTGTTATTTGTTTTTTTTTTAACAAAACATTTCATTTTAATTGAAAACAAATATATCTAATTTGCCATGTCAAGTAATTCTCCAGATTCTCAGAAAATTTCATTAAAAATTATTGAAGCTATTAAGCAACATCCAGTTTTGTACATTTCAGAAATTAAAGGAAATTCTATAAAATTACAAGAATTCCGACAAAAAGTTTGGAAAAGAATTTCTAATGAATTAGGTTTAGATTGTAAGTATTATTTACTTAATAAAATTTAATTCTGATTGAATTCTAATAATTAATTGTGATAATTTTTTAATTTTCATCAAAATAGCCAGCTGGGTTAAATTGAAGTGGAAAAATCTTAGAGACACATACTGTAGAATATTAAAATACAAAAACAAATCACCAAAAGGATCAAAGAGGAAAAAATGGGCATTTGAAGAAAGTTTAAGTTTTTTAAAATTTTCATTTGAAAAAGATTATCAACCTCAGGCTGTTGAATTAACTGAAGAATATGTTAATGACATAAATACAGAAATTATAAGTTCAGATGATTTCTTAGAACAATTAGAAGAAAATCAAGAAGATGACGATTACAGTGAATACTTAGAAGTTCTTGAAAATGACATTAATCCTAAAGAAATTGCTTCAACAAAAATTTTAGAATCTAATAACAGTTTACAAAATATTGAATTTACAAGCAATCAAACTTCTCAAAATTTAGAAACTGATGTATGTTCTAAAGAAATTCAATCAAAATTTAGGCAAATAAAACCAAAGAAAAGAAAATTTGACAATAGTAATAGTGTCAATAATAAATCAACACCAATAATTATTAAAAAAGAGACAATTATTCCAGTGACTAAAAAACTAGCAGTAGTGGAAAAACAATCACAATTAAAATCAGTTTCCCAAAAAAAAACTTATGACTATAATAACAGTATTGATGATTTTTTCAGTAACATTGCACAAAATGTAAAGAAATTACCTTTGAAAGTACAAGCAGATATAAAAATGGATATTTGTAAAATTGTTTCAGAGGCTGAAATGAATTATATAAAAAATAATTCTCTTCAAAATGTACAAAAATACACTAATATGCCTGGAATGATACAAAAATTGGTATTGGTTCCATGCCATATGATAGACAATCAAATAAAGACTGATTGAAATAAAAAAAAAATATGATAATGTAATCTGTAATATATTTATGTAATTATTTTTATAATAAAATTTAAAATTAATTAAAATTATTTTATATAAAAAAATTCAATTTTATTATTTCTCTTATTATTACTGTAGGTAATATACCTATATAGAAACAAATTTAAATGTCTCACGTGACTCTTAGTATAGGTACTAACCTGACCTGTTCTGACAATTTGCTATAAGAGTGCAGAAGAGAAAAATTATACGAAAACAAAGCTTAGTGTTATACTGTATATGTAAAAAATATAAAAGTTTTATAAAATACATTATGTTTTCATTAAAAAGCATAAATGAATTGCTTTTTATTATCAAATTAATTTCGTTTTTATTGTAAATAATTGCTCATTTTGTCGTTATTGACGGTATTTTCGTAATTTAAAGGTTATAAGCTGGGTGTTGTTGGACTTTAAATAGCCTAAGTTCCCATTTATTATTTATTGAAAATTAAATATTATAAAAAGTAATAATGTCGGTAATGCTAACTGCGGACTGGTTTCCACTCGGACGCGATATCTATTTTAGGTAAGGGTATTTGTACCATTAACAAATTATAATTAAGTTATTTATGCTAAAAGTTTTATTTGTTCCACACTTAGGAAGTTTGAAATTTATCCACTTTCATTCCGTTATGAAACCAGTTCAGATAACTTGATTGTTGCTGCTCCATACGGTGGTTCAATAGCTATCACTAGAAATCCAAAAAAATTTGTTAAAGTCCAAGGACCTGCTAAAACACTTATTTCATTATTCTCAGCTTCTGGAAACATAATAGCTAAAATGCAGGTACTATCATGTACAATATTGACATTTATTTTAACATATATATATATATATATATAAAATCATTTTTAATTTATGTAAAAAACTTTTTTTCAGTGGAATAGTGGACAACTAATAACAATGGGCTGGTCTCATCAAGAAGAATTATTGTGTATACAAGAAGATGGAATGGTTTTGATATATGACATGTTTGGAAATTATCAACACACATTCAGCATGGGAGATGTAACTAAATAAAGTCTTATGATTGATTAAAAATTTAATTTTTTACATCCTAATAAATTTGAATTAACTTTTTTTATTTAAGGAAGCAAAGGAAACTAAAGTTGTGGAAGCCAAGTTTTTTCCCAGCATAAGTGGTACAGGTGTAGCAGTGCTCACATCAGCTAATAGAATTTTTTTAGCAAATAATGTAGCAGAACCAAAAGTTAGAAAATTTTCAGATCTACCTAGTAAGCTAAAAAACGTTTTACTAACATTTATACATTATATATCATCTTAACTAAAATTTAAAAATTTATAAAGAATTTGGTGGAGCAATAACAAGTTGGTGTGTTGTACGTCAAGAAAGAGACAGTCAAGTTATAATAGCCAACCAAGATGGAATCCATGTACTTCATCACTCATACCAAACACCAATATCTCTATCATTAGTAAGTTTATTGTAAATTTATAACAAATAAAATATATTCAATAATCTTCATAAAATTTAAATTTTAGAATATTTTTTACATATATCTAAATAATCAAATATTATTTTTAGAACAAATTATTTAATAACAGAGTAAATGGAGTTAATGCAATGGCAGTTTCTGCAAATAGCAAACACATTGCCTTGTATTCAGATAATGGTGTTTTATACCTTGGTTCAGTTGATTTTAAAGATAAATATTGTGAATACATGACAAACATGAAAGATTCTCTCACTGATATTGCTTGGTTAGTAAGTTGCAAATAGATTGTGATAAATTTATATACAATTAATTTTTATTCATCATCTTTCAGGTGTGGTTCAGAAGCAGTGGTTTGTTGTTGGGATAAAAATATGATGATAGTTGGCTGCTTAAAGGGGGGAGAAATGATATCTTATTCATATGATGGACCAGTACGTTTGATCACAGAAATAGACTGTGTTCGAGTTCTTTCTGCTTATTCTCATGAAATTATTCAGAAAGTTCCTAATGTTGTACAAAAAATATTTAGAATTAATTCCACAGATGCTGCTTCTTATCTTTTAGAGGCTTCAAAACAATTTCAAAAGAAAAGTCATAAAGCTGACAGTTATATTGATTTAGTAAAAGATAAGTTAGATACTGCTGTAATGGATTGTATTAATGCTGCAAGTTTAGAATTTGATTTTCAAACACAAAAACTATTAATGAGGGTAAGTTAGAATAGTATTTTTCGATACAAATGTGAGAAAGTAAATTGTTGCCTCATGTGACGTTTTTTCCCGAGCGAAGTACGGGTGAAATGTTCACACGAGTCAAGAATCTATTTCTCATGTGAGTATTGGACAATATTTTTCGATACAACGCTCTTTATGTAAAGCTCGGTTTTACATAAGCATTATTTGCTAAAAATGTGTAAAATCGAGCTTTACACACGGAGTATCAAAAAATTAATTTTAGTGTTTTGTCTCAAAATAGATTCATTTTAAATTTACTTTTCTTTAAAGGCTGCAAAATTTGGAAAAGGATTTAGTAGAAATATTAATCCAACTCCATACGTTAATATGTGCAGGATATTAAGAGTTCTTAATGCTATTAGAAGGCCAAATATTGGATTGCCATTAACTTATACTCAGTGAGTATTTGTGCAATCAATCATTTTTTAATTACAATTTTATTTTACTTGAAATTTGATTCTTTATACAATTTGATTAGATTGAATACCTTAACATGTCAAGTCATGCTGGATCGCTTAGTAGCAAGAAGACATTATTATCTTGGTATTCAAATTGCAAGACATCTTCAACTATCAGAAATTGATGGTGAAAGCAGAATACTGGCTCATTGGGCTTGTTATAAGGTAAATTTTAGTAATTTCATTACCAAAACTATTATTAAATATAAAATTTAATTGGAAAATGTATCTATAAATTTTTACAGGTAAAACAAACACAGTTAGATAAAGAACAAATTGCAGAGGAAATAGCTGATAAACTTGGGTATACTCCAGGAGTATCATACAGTGAAATTGCAAAAAAAGCGGCAGATTGTGGACGAAAACAACTTGCTATTAAGGTAAACTCGATATAATTTTAAAATTTGAATTTAATATTAACTTGAATTATCACAAAATATTTGAATTTTAGTTGATTGACTATGAACCAAAAGCACATTTACAAGTTCCATTACTTTTAAGATTAGGAGAAGAGCAAGCAGCATTGAATAAAGCTGTAGAAAGTGGAAATACAGATTTAGTTTATACAGTGATTTTACATCTAAGAGAACATATGACGTTATCTGATTTTCAGGTAAAAAAAGATGTAAAAATTATTATTCAACTTAAAATATAATTAATTATAATTTATGTATCATTTTTTAAAGTTGGCTTATTCGATTTTTTTTTTAGATGACCATTAGGCATTGCCCTTTAGCAATGACTTTGTACATTAAATACTGTCACAATCACAATCGTGAAACTTTACGCGATATTTTTAATCAATATGATGAATACTACTCTCAAGCTCTTTGGTTTGTAAAAGAAAGTTATCAGGTAAAATTTTAAAATACAGTAACATTTTAAAATTTTTTACTTTTTGGTACTTATTGAAATTTGGTTTTTAAAGAATCCAACTTCAAGGGAAGTTATGTTACAGTCTGCATTAGATAATTTTAAATTAGCGCGATGTGATGTGAATGCAAGTTTGACAGATGAACAAATAAAATTACTAAGACATCAGCGATCTTTAGAAGATACTCTACATGAATCTGTGTTGGGAAAATCCGTTCATGATACTGTAAAAATTCTACTTTTACGAAACGAAATTAAATTAGCTGAAAAATTGAAATCGGAATATAAGTTTCCTGATAGAAGGTAACAATAATATTTTAAAATGTTGAATTTAAATATTTCATGTTTTCAGTACTTTTTCTTTTTTTTTCTTTGACTAGATATTGGTGGTTGAGGATACAATGTTATGCTGAGCAAGGACTGTGGAATGATTTGGAAAAATTTTCAAAAAGTAAAAAATCTCCAATTGGTTATGAGGTATAATTATTATTTATATATAAAAAAAAAATAAGTTACTAAATAGATTAACTTTTGCATATATTTTTTTAGCCTTTTGTAGATCAATGCTTAAAATATAAAAAAGATTCAGAAGCTAAAAAATATCTTCCTAGGGTAAAAGAAGAATTACAAGCCAAATATTTGATGAAATTGAAATGAATTTGTAAAAAGTTTTAGAAATTTTTTAATATTGTCTAAACTTTAACTGATTTGTCAACTAAATTTGTTGCTATTGCTTAACAAAAAGAATAAAAAAGAACAATGAGTGCTGTGTAAATTAAAATCAAGACATGATAAATTTTTTTTTTTTATATTTATTTATTGTTATAACTTTATTTATTTAAAAAATAATTGCATCTGTAATACCACAAAATATATTTTATTATTTATACAAAGATAACAAATGTGCAAATATTGTAAAAAAATTTTACAATAAATATTCTCACTTTT
>JAPYZE010003816.1:0-25498 GCA_030522805.1 Leptomastidea abnormis | reverse complement strand
CTCGCCGACAGGAGGCCGGGAGAGGGACAGTTCTGTCCTTTTCTTTCTTTAAAAATTGTGGCTACACTGGCGGGAAGTGGGGGGACTACCATTTGATCTTGAGGAGGAGGCGCGAAATACAATTATCCAATGAAGAATGTTCTCAACCATGCCACGCTTAAATAAAGTAGAAAAAGTTTGTACTCCCGTAACAAAAACAAAATACTGCTCGAGGCAACATTTTTTTTCTAGTTGTAAAAAAAGATTTAAAAATGAAAGGATTTCTCTTGTTACTAAAAGAATGTATTTTTTGTTTAAGAATAAAAAAATTTGTCTAAATTTCAAAAGAATTTAAGCTGTATTTTTCTTTATTAAGTAAAAAAATTCTAGCTATACGGTATCTATCTAAAAGTCGCCAAATCAATACTTTCCTTTTTTTAAAAATAGATTTGTTTAGCATTCTTTGTTGCAGACTGTTGTGGAAGTTTGTCAAAAGAAGCGTCAGTGCAAATTCAACACGAGTCCAAAATTATCTGATCCTTGTCCTGACGTACCAAGATACGTTGAAGTCGTCTACAAGTGCCGTCCCTGTAAGTACATTTTTATTGTTAAATTAATTATCAGTATTTCATAAAATATAATTAATAGAACGTAATAACGTTACATTGCGCTCACTTGATTTCTTCTTTTTTTTTGAAAACTTCATTTCTATTTTTATTAAATTCATTCTTTTATTAATAAATAAAAGTTAATAAAGACTCAATTAATCTTTAAGCTACATAAGTAAGCAAAAAAATAAAAAAAATAACATTACAATTCTATTATCCAATTGTTCATTCCAGCGACACAAGACTCTCCCCACCAAAACATCAATAAATAAATATCCTCCAAACAAAAATAGAATATTGAAAAAAAAAAACAGTTAGCTTGTAAACATCCAACGTCAGTCTAGAATTTATTATTCCTGTTATTCCATCAGGTTAACATTCGCGTATACATTCGCGTCCTTTTTCCCAGAAAGTCGAAAGATCAGAGAAGAAGAGGGTGGGTGAGGATACACAAGAATAGCAGATATCATTTAAGCTTCGTGGATATCAGACATGGCTATATGTATGTATATGCCAACGTCACGGAAACTCTAGATAGAAAAATAAAAAAAGGAGTGAGAAAGAAAAACGAACGATCGATTCTCATTACGAATGCCGTGCAGAACGTTAGCGCGCCGTTATACATACCGAAAAAAGGGCCGAGGTGTGTATATATACATTGGACGTCGAGTAGAAGAAGCATTGGATAGAACGATAAGAAGGAGGGGGGGGGGGTTTGACGCGGACTTGCAAATTGACGAATTTACGTGGATTATGCGATTCGCTGAATATAAGCCAAGGAGAGAAACTGCTGCTGTTGCTGTTGGAAGGGGGAAAAAAATGGGGGGATGGGTTGGAGATGGGTTTGGGAACAGAGAAAGGGGAATGAGGTGGGAGTGGCGGGAAAAAAAAGGGAGAAGGTTCAGTGAATTCCCTTGGCCAACAAGCTAAGAGTACTTTTAGTAAATTCGATATGTGGATGGTATGTATGTGAGTATATAAAATATTGTTAGGAGGGAAAGGGGGGGGGAAGGGTATGTATATGGGATGATATTTTTTTGAATGTGCAAAAATGTGTTTGCGGGGGGGAGAATCAATAAAACTTTATATGTGGAATTCTTAGGTGTTTCAATTGTCTTTTTTTATCCAGTCAATGTAATCGGCATATAATTAAATATATTTCATTATAAACATTGAAAAATGCATTATTGAATACAAAAGAATTGAATACAAAAGCCTAAAATTGTCAATTTATTTTGACATTCAAACAATATTTTATTAATTAATATAGTTGAATATTCCTATACACCTTACTTCAAACCATTTACATCATTGCTTTTCAATCACAAAGTTTAATTATATGGAGAGAGAGAGAGAGAGAGAGAGAGAGAGAGAGAGAGAGAGAGAGAAAACGTCGATATTATAATAACAAACTTATTACAATGGAATTAAATGACATAAAGAGAGGAAGAAAAAAAGAAAAAGAGATTATCATATCACATGTCATTTTCACAACGACTTACCTTCGAATAGGCCAAAGTTCTTTTTTTTTCAACATACTTTTCACCCTTTTTAAATCAATCATAATTCACCAACTGCACTTTATCAGACACAAGAATTTAATTAATCGCACTGTCACTTTAACCCATGTACCACCTACACGTTCTCCAATAGCAAATAAAAAATAAAAAAAAAATTTCAATTGAAAATTGACAAGTTCCTCTTTTTCTCTTTCTTTCTCTTTCTCCCAACGAACCTGCTAACTAATTAGCGACTTCAAAAGCTCGACGTGTAATTCCCTCACGTGCTGTATAAACTCTATATATATGTAGATACGCTCGTTCAAAGCTTTTTTTACACTCAATAGGCTCTTCCGTCTCATCCGATAAATCCCTTGAAAAATTTTCCAAATTCGATTTCTGTCAGTCTTTCTTCCATCTCTTGCTCAATATATACACATATGCATACCTATCGCAATTGCAAGCTCATTCTCGTTTTATTTAATTTATATCCATGCCGAATTAACCGTCCAAGCGTATTTCAATTAATTTGTTTTTATCCAACTTTTCATCCGTCAATCACATCCTCGTTTTTGCATAAAAAACTTGAAAAAAACAAAGAACAAATTCTTTTCTCCTTTCGTTATTTCATTATAAAATATCGCTTGAAATAATACGTACATTTATATAGACATCCATAATTTTCAATTGATCTAAAATTCACACTTTGAAAAATTCACACTCAACAATCTCTTTTATATTCTTCATCTTCTCTCTCATACACTCTTTATCTCAATAATTCTCATCGCAGCTTGCGAGCTTGCAGCCCTTAACGATCCAAAGCTCTCGGCCTATACATAATCGTGTCGTACGATTAATAGTCAAGCATTAGCCCGAAGCAAAGAAAGGGGTAGGTAGGTAGGTAGGTAGGTCGGATAGGAGGGTAAAGTTAAACTGACGTGGCACACACATCTCGGTGCTTAAGTGACGCACGTGCTGTCGACAAATGAATTTGCTGGTGTATATATATGTGTGTGTATGTGTGTGTGCATATGGGAAGTAGCAGACTGCGCAAGCTCGTTTGAATTTTGGAAGGGAAGCGAGTGTTGTAATTGTCGTTGGGTTAGCTGAGAGTGTTACAACAACTATACCCTTCTCGTCTCTATCCTGGCCTGCATTAAACTCGCATTCTGGTTGTGTAAAGAGAGAGAGAGAGAGAGAGAGAGAGAGAGAGATGGAGAGAGGTGGTAGGTAGATGTAGGTTTGGATTAGTAAAGAATTGTATGGGTAGAAACTAGGGATTGCAGGTTGACCACAGACTGTTGGTTGTTTGTGGGATCGTTAAGTGTGGTGAAGCTTGGATATTGGGAACTCTCGCTCTCTCTCTCTCTTTCTCTTTCTCTCTTTATGGTTTTGTTGCTTGATGAATTTGATGTGATATGATGTGAGCTTGCAACATTTTGGTTATTTTTTTTCGATAATTTTCATGAGAAAATATTGAATTGCATTTTTAATTCTATAATCTTAATTTATGTTAAGCAATTAATTTTTTTCTTTTATCAAAATTATGTGTTATATATAATTTTGCTATTGATAATAAATGTATCCCTTAAAACATACAATCTAATAATTAATCATGCATTTTCTTATCAACAAACACAGAAAAAAAAAATTGTGATTCATTATTTACCTTTCATTAGCATGCGAACTTGTGCTCAGCGCGTAAATTGCCAGTAGTAATAAAAAAGAAAAGCGTAAACGAAGAAGGAAAGCAGTGATTGTAGAATAAAACAAGTTACTATCGTATTCCGATTATTTTTTGTGAGCGATGAAAAATCAATATCGAGAAAAGCTGTAATTATAGAGAATAAATTATAATTTGTAAACGTAAAATTCATTTGTTTATAACTATGGAATGCAAAGATATTATTTTCAATGATATGCTAAGGACAACAATTGTGAATTTTTATTTTTAGTATGTTAGCATTTCAAAAATCAGTCGAATTCAAATTAAAGATAATATTTAATATTTGTACAATGAAATGTTCATTAAGTAAACTTTAAACTTATATAAAATTATCTCTATATAATTAAGGTCATAACGCAATATTTTATAAATACCAATGCTTTAATCAGTTATTAAAATATATAACGATACGTAGTAATTACTAAAAAGGTAAAATAATTAATTGTATATTTATTTTATTTATTACACGAATAAAATTATAAAATGAACAACTTGATCAACAACTCATATTAATAAATTCGATTAATCCAATAAAATCATAAAAATATATCTTAAAATTGAATTATAAAAGATATTAATCACAGTCAAGCTTGTCTACTATCACGTTTTTATTTTTATTTTATTTCAAGATTTATGTACCAGCATAAACCTTATAATAAAAACTAAAAAAAAAAAAATATCTCATCCAACGAAAAATATCCCCTCGAAAGCTTACAAATTGGCTAAAATTTTTGTAATTAAATATCATCCACATAAACCAGAAAAGGAGAGACTTATCTTAATCACAAGCGGAATCCGAGATGAATTTACGACTATCGCGCGTTGGTTACACTTACAATAAATAATACTTTAAAGAACATGATCTACTAACTTGACGACGAGTAGTATAACTATGACCAAAAATAAAATAAAATTAAAAAATTAATATTTTCAGCTAATTGACATCATTGTACTGAGAGCTTACAAAAAGAGAGAGAGAGAGAGAGAGAATGAGATAGAGATGGGGTTCTATAATTTAAGGGCCGCGTATACCACTTGACGGCGCAAACAACTTCGCGGATTTATGGAGTTGCCTTCCAAGAAAGAGCCTTTCCTAGCAATTTCACAGAAGTAGAGTAGTGGTAGAAGGAAGGAGGGGGGGAGGGGAAGGGTAAGTCGCGTGCACGTGGAATATAGCGAGAGAAGCACGACGCCGACGACGACGACGACGGGTGTAAGTTTTCGCGAGTTGAAGATGGAGGTTTGTTAAGGGGGTATATAGGGAAGGGAAGTTTCGTATAGGAGAGAAAGAGGCGCGTCGACACGGTAAATCAGAGACTCGATAGAAACTGAACTGCCTTGCACATTTTGTGCGTTTCAGGTATATGTATATATGTGTATATGATACATATAGGGTAAGGAAAGGAATGTGTACGAGTTGCGTCTTGAAATTCTTTTTGAGATATGAGAAGGAGAGGGGAGGTGAGAAAAGAAAAAAAGAAGTTTGTTGGATTTTTTTTTTTGCAAATAGTGCGTTGGTGAGGTTTGATGTGAGTTTTTGTTAAGAGTAACACTGCAATTGCATTGAGCGATTGTATGAATTGATATAAGTTTTTTCTATTTTATTGTTATGGCATCTTTTTTTTTTTTCTTTTTCATTGAGGTATATAGGACGAGGAATTAAACCATCAACTCACCTTCACAACCAAACTCTCAAAAGAAAAAGAACATCTACTAATTTTAATACCAAAGTACACTAAATACATAGTCACAGGTGTATGTGTATAAGTTTTTCTCATAGCTCATAATAATCACTAAAACCATAGGTACTCTCTCTCTCTCTCTTCTATCTTGCAACAGCCTCCGTTAGTACTCAAGGAAATTTCCTCTCTCAAACTACTCGTGCCTATAATTCCTTCCTCAAGCACAACACACACACACACACACACACATACACACACACACATACACCTATATAGTTTAGCTTTATATTTGCACGGCTGCACATAAGGTGGAAGATGTATTTTATTAAACGACGGCGCTCTCAACTCGGCAGTTGGCGCTCAGGCAAAACATATACACTAGCTATACCCAACCTCTCCTCCCTCCCCCATCCTCCTCCTCCTCAAACTCCTCGGTAGACTTCGTCGACTGAAGACAAAGTTCTCACCTATCCCCCTTCCACTCTTCTCTCTATATATGTATGGGTGCAGCCGTCATTAATAACCCGAACGTGTGTGTGTGTATGTTTATGTGTATATATATGCAGGATTTCGCGCAAGATGCTGCAGATATTCGTATATGGCCCAACACGTTGGCTTCGCGTGAATTATTCTCTCTCTCTCTCTCTCTCTCTCTCTCTCTCTCTCTCTCTTTTACTCGAACTGCTGTTTCTACTGCAGCAGACGCGCTTCATGAACGTATGTGTATGTGTCCTCTATCTACATATTTCTGAGAGAAGCAGATGTTAGGATTTATACTGCTGTTTTTTTTTCTTTCTTTTTTTTTATTCTGATTATCCAGAGGAGAGTTTTACTAGAATTTGTAAAGGTGTGGTATTTGAGGTAGTTTTAAAGGTTGTAGAATATTTGTGGTTTGCTAGATGAGATTTAAATTTGAAATGTTATCGAGATGATGGTGATGATGATGATGATCGCGTGTTACTATTTCAAATGTTGTATTTGCTGAATTCTTTTTCCCAGGGGGATTGTAGTAAAGGAAATTTTTTTTTTTTTATAATGTATGAAAACTAGATTTTTGTAAGGGTTGTATCTAGAGAGGATAATTTTTTATGTATACCTATAAAGTAGGGTGATGTATTTTAAGGATAATGAATTTTAATACTATTTTTATATTATTATAATATATTGGCAAGTAAACAATAAATTTATTATATTTTTATGATCAAGTAAAATAAAAAAATCAAATATAATCGTTTAAAGAAAATAAAAAATGACTTGTACATACCTATACAGATTTACTTTTCTCATTCTCCATTTATATACCGAAGGTCTATCATCAAGGCCACAAGATATTTTTCATCAACATCCAGAATTAATAGTCCCTCATTTAAGAGAATAAAAGCAAAAGTCTTTCTCTCTTTTTATCTCTCTCACTCTCTTTTTTTTACTTTTTTGTCAACGTCAAAGTTAAAGACTATATATCAGTGGTGTCCTTTTTTTTTTTTTTGAAAATAACGATGGAACATTAGAGAATAACAGGAATATATATTTTATATTGTTAGAGGTCGAATTGCGTTGGGGTGTTTATATAAAAAAAAGAGAGTCAGTCTGTTAAAGTATGATTATTGTTATCTGTTTTTTTTTTCTTTTCTTACAGATGAATTCAGGAGTAAAGTGGCGTGTGAAAACGACGCCGTCAATCTATCTTGCCACCCGAATTATAGGGTCGCGATTTACAGTGCCTTCTTCGGAAGAACGGAGTACGAGTCACTCCAGTGTCCGCAACCCAATGGTGTTAAGGATGAAAGTACGTATATTGTTATTTTGTTTTTTAATGATATCCACTTTGCTGGGTTCACTTTGTTTTATTACTTGAAATATTTTTGTTTTAGTTACATTTTATATCAATTAACAGATAATTTATAAAATATAATTACTTCGTTATACGAATTTTGTAAATGATTTTTTATTTGACGATGTAATAATTGAATTCTTAGAAAAGCTAGTAATGATAAAGTTATTAAAAGATAATTGTAATCAATGAAATACAGATATTTACTGAAAATAATTTCAAAAGTCCAATGTTTCTATTTTAATTGATCAATTTTGAAAAAAAAAAGAAGAAACTTTGGTCTTCTTTATTTTTTAATTATACGTCGATTCATTAAGGAAATCCAGCTTAATTCTAATAGAACTTGGTAATTCAAAAAAAAAAAAAAAAAAAAAAGATTCACTCGTAACTCGTCAGATCAGAGTAAAGTAGCGATTTGAAAAACTTCGTTTTAATAAAAAGCCATCATCAATCTAGCCTCTTACATTTTCAACCAATCTTTTTATTCCTCATTCATCAGTATACATCCAAAGTTACGAATCCATATTTTCCCGACTATGATTAATTCAAGAAAGCAAAAAAAAAAAAATTGAAGATCATTAGCCAAAACGACAATCAAGAATACTTTCTTCCGCCTTACAAAATTACGTAACAGATGTTATGAAAATTAAAACGAATTTCTCTCTTTTTTTTTCATTACCAAAGTTTTAAAATCGTCTTTTTTTCCTCTTATTTCAAAAGTATACCACTCTTTATAAAGAAAACTTTTTTTCCTTATCCCAACAATAGCTCTCTCTTTCTCTCAACTTTTATT
Organism: Leptomastidea abnormis; assembly: GCA_030522805.1. Lineage (NCBI taxonomy): Eukaryota > Metazoa > Arthropoda > Insecta > Hymenoptera > Encyrtidae > Leptomastidea > Leptomastidea abnormis. Next base: position 17,380 of record JAPYZE010003816.1, on the reverse strand, counting down.
GAAAAAATTTTTTTTTCACTCTAATGTAAAAGTATCCAATTTGCTCAAAGAATATTACATCTCGTATCAAGCGTTTACTCTTTACGTAACTTCCAACTAACTAATACCCCAAATTTTTTATATCTTAAAAAAAAAACCAAACCTTGCCCTACATCAGTCACAATACCTGTACACATGCAATAGTAGAAAAGCAGTAAAAGTGCAACATAAACTTAAATAAAAAAAAAAACAACAAAAAAAAAAAAAAAAAAAAAAAAAAAAAAAAAAAAAAAAAAAAAAAAAAAAAAAAAAAAAAAAAAAAAAAAAAAAAAAAAAAATGCGACTGGTCGTCGCGTTGCTGTGAAATGACTTTACGACAAGCCAGAGTGAAAGCATCGTTTCAACGATCGCGTACTTTTTACGTTGGTCTCTTTTGGAAAGCATGTTACGAGTAAAAGAGACACGACGACTATACCCTTTTCGTGTATTTTCGACGTTCCCTCGATTACGATCCTCCTCTCTCGACCTATCCTTTTATCACCGAGCTGCTCTTTTTCTCTTCCTTCTTTTTTTTTTTTGTTTTTTTTTTTTTTTTGACGTGATGTGTCTTGCTTTTTCGAGTTTCTTGTAAGCGTGAAAATAGAAGTGGGATATGTTATGTCAGTGGATGATTTTATAGTTGTCAAATTTTAAGTGCTTTCGACCTTGATGTGGCATTGAATTTTTTTTTGTAGGGTTTAGGTGTGAGCGGGAATTTTATGAGTGCTATGAAAGTTTTTTTTTTTTAATTTTCCAAATAGAGACTCCTAGAGGTCTATGTTTTCGTTGAAAAAATAGTGGTTTGAAAAATGAGATAATTTTATAATAATTGTTGAAAATCTTAATTTATTTTAATTAGTCAATTTGTTTTATACTGATTTTATCTACTTAATTTGCTAGTTAGTATAGTGTAGACAGTCGTTTGGTTAATGAGACAATTTCAAAAAAAAAAAAGAAAGAAGATATTTACACCTAGTCCAGTAAACGTGGGCAGTTCTAATAAAAGTAAAAAAAAAAATAAAGAAGAAAAATAAAAGTTTACCGAAATGCCACTTACCTACCAGCCTATCTCATTTACTTTTTCTTAGTAGCACATTTAGAAATCACAAAACGTTCTTCTTAACATTTATCCACGCCTTTATCCTTTTTTTTTGTTTTTGGTTTTCAAATAGTTTCAGTCTCGCTTTTTTTTAGCGATTAGGTATTAAAGTTTTTTTTTTATTGTATTGTACGAGTTACGTTGATTTTTTGATAACAGTTATTCAGTATATTTTTCGATACCAATAGCTAAGTCGGATATAATCGTGAATTGAACGACTTGAGGTATTCTTTTCTTATAAAGATAATCCTGGTACGATTGGTTAACGGATATCAGAGTTTGTATAAGGAAAATGTCGGGATGATGATGGTTAGATTTTCTTTTTTTTTTTTTTGAAGGATTGTATTCTCTGTTATTTGAGTCAATATAAGTATTGTTAAACTTTTATTAACAATATGAATATAAACTGAACTAAGTCGTATAAATAAAAATATATCAAAAAGGACAGCAGTTAAAAAAAATGTCAAATAAAAAATTATTGCTCACTGTAAATTTAAAAGCAAAAAAAAAAAAAACAAATAAAATAAATTTTTTTTACTAAATTCATATTACAAAACCTTACATAATCTTCAGTTTCTGCAATAACTTTTCTCATTCAAAATAAAAAAAAATCCTTTTTATATACCCACGCTAACAACGGTTTTGTTATTTTCAGCATGCATGGAAAACCGTGCAACAGAAATGGTACTTGACCTATGCCACGGTCATCGTAACTGTTCAATCCCAGCAAACAGTTCGATTTTCGGTGATCCCTGCCGACCAGAAAGTCGTACATACCTAAAAGTCGTTTACACCTGTGGTAAGTAAAAATATACCATTATTTCATTTATTTAACAAAATAAAAATTACTCAAAACCATTCAACTTTACGAACAACCATTTTTTTTTTTATAAAGTAAGCTCCCAACTACATACTTATAACTATATATTATACACATAGAGTGATAAAAGTCACATTAAGAGGCTAAAGTCAAAATATCGAAAGATAGAAAAAGCCTCCTTATATTACTCGAAAGGATTACCCTCTGTTTCTCTCTGTGTGTATGTGACTGTAAACTTAACAAGCTATACCCTAACTTTGCTGGTCTACTAGTCTTTTTAGTACATACCACTGCAATAAGTACAGCTTCCCTCCACCCCTGAAAGTAGCAGCTTAATGCTCGAGTAGACGTACGTTTGCGGATGCTTAGCCGAAAGAAAGAAAGGAGAAGAAGAAGGAATAAATTGTATAGTGTGGGAAGGATAGTATACACTTTTTTTTTCTTTTTTTAACTTAAGTATGTAGGTCAGCTGCTGCTGTTGTTGTTGTTGTTGTTGGTTAAGAAAGGTTGAAGCTTTGAGCTTTGAGATGTAAGGAACAGGTGTTGGTAGTGTTGGTGGTGGTAGTGGGTTGTACTATCCTGAAAATTTATAGCTCGGACTTGGGAATACTTGTAAGGAGATTGCAGTTTTACAAAAGCGTGTGGTGGTGGTAATATTTATATATTTTGGGGTGAAAGATTTTTGGATGCTTTGTGTATGTTTATGTTTAAGCTTAAGAAAACTTTTAATTCTTTCTATTGTGTATTTATTTTTAAAACGTTTCTATTTTATTTATTTATTTATTTATTTTTTTTTTTATATTCGAGTGCTACTTTGTATTGACGTTGATGTTTATTTAAAGAAAATAAATAAATAAAAGAATGAGATATGGAGAATGAAAAAAAAAAGGTAAAGAGGTTTGAAATTCAACAAAACACATTTCCGAAGAAGCATACATACAAAATAAAGAGAGAGAGAGCGTTGGAAATATTTTTGAACGAAAGACTCGTTTCCATTTTTCACGAAGAAATTGTTAACGACTAGTATATATCAAAAAATTCTTTTCTTTTCATTTCCTTCCTTATTTTTTTTTTTTTTTTTTTGGCAAAAACATTGAAAAATAATTTAAATCGCAAAGTTGTTCTCTACACTATAGCTCATACTCCCTTTTTTTTGGAAAGTAGGGGATAGTATGGTAAAAGGTAGACGCGTGCCCAGAATGTCTTAGTAATGATTTACGAAAGTTTGGTAGACGTTGGTATAGTAGGGGATCACGAGGAAAAAAAAAAGTAAAGAAAAGTCTTTTTTTTTCAGAAAAGTGAGTCTTGCTCGTGATATCGTTGTTCGCGAAGGAAAGATATTCAAAGGCTTAAACTTTCTTCTTACACATAGGCCTCTTAACTCTTATACTCCTCTACTCCTTTATTTACCAACTCTTCAAAAAAAAAAAAAAAAAAAAAAGACTGTTGCTTCAATTCTATAAGGTTTATATATTATATTGTACGATCAATGTAACCAAGGCTTTTCTCGTCATAATAATATATTAAATGTATTATAATATAACCAAGCGCACAACTCCTTTATCTTTACAATTTACTTTTGTTGGTACAGGCTTTTATATTATCATAATAAAATTATTATTAGCATACGGTGTTGTAATATTAGATTAAACTAACTTTATATTAGTTGGCTTTAACGAAAAGTTAGCTTTTCACAGTTATAGCGGTACACTGCTTGTACTTTACTTTCAAAAGTGTTTTATTGTTTATTGTGTGTCAGGAGACACGAAATAATAATAAGAAGAACAACATAATTTTAAAATTCAAAGTTTGTTAACAAAAAAAAGAAAAGAAAACCTTAAAGAAAAAAAAAATCTTAAAATTTTTTAAATCAATATCCATTTCTAAAACGTACTAGTACTAAAAGTAAAAAAATTGAAAAAAAAGGAAAAAAAAAGCAATTCAAAAATATAGTTGAGAAATCGAATTCATTATGCACGTACGTGTGTATGGTATGATGAGAGAGAGAGAGAGAGAGAGAGAAAGAGAGAGAGGGGGAGAGGTGAGCTCTTGAAAATTTTCTGAGAATGCTAATGACCATTTATGCTCTGGGAAAAAGGGTTAGAGAGATAGCAAATGAATAATTATACTGGATGGGATCTTTTCCACTTGTGAGGTAATGGCTGTGCATGGCTCTTTCTCTCTCTCTCTCTTTTCTTTCTAGCGCAATTGAATGCGCCACTGTTATTCATTCGAGCTAAATGCTCTTACCGAAAAGTATTTTCCGCACGTGTGAGCTCTTTCTTTCACTCACTCTCTTTATAAGTATGTGTGTGTGCTCTATTCTCTATCTTCTTCTATTCTCTCTAGCATTTCTGGAATGATTACGATTACAAATTTTTTTTTTTTTTTTTTTTTTTAAATGGGGTAAGAAGGGAGGAAAGAGGTCGTTTTGTAGATGAGAGTCAAAATATTTGAAATATTATGATTGTCTTGGTGGATGAAGTGAATTTATAGAGTCAACTTTCTTTCCTACTTGAAAGAGAGAAAGAGAGAGGATAAACTGTGTGTATAGTTTGTACTAATTTCTATAAATGGTAGGAAGAATAGGATATATGGTTATTGACCTACACGGACATATCTTTATTTTTATGAATTGCTATGCTGTTCAATAATAATAATAATGATGATGATGATAATAATAATAATAATAAGAAGAAGGAAATAAATTAAGTTACACTCTTTATGTTATTTATATTGCTTTAGGGAGTGTTTCAGTGGTAAAAAAAATTTATTCCGGTCTTCTTTTTTTTTTTAAGAAAAAAAAAATGTGTATGTATGGCTTTGCATGAAAAATTTATTCAAACGCGATTAAATGCACTGAGAAAGTTTTATTTTTTTTATGTGGGTGCTTATCTGTCTACATGTGTTCTCAATTAAAAGTTTGTATTTACAAAAAAAAAAAAATTATCTGAAAGAGAAATAAAAATTATATTAAATTTTTTATGCACATTGGTATTATCAACAATCATTTTAATTAAATCACAATTTTCAATAATCATTTTAATCAAATGTCCAATAAAAAAAAATTTAGCTGAACAAATGATTTTCTTTTGCTCTAAAATAACATTTCTTATTATAAAAGATATATAAAAAGTTCAGATTCATTCAAACATTTCACAAAAATTATGTGCATCATAAAAACGAAGGGGGTCACGATTTTCTCAAACTAAATTACCATAGCACTCATCCTCTATGAAATGCTAATTAAGCAAACATCAAATAATAATGAAAAAAAAAAAATTTTAGAGAGGAGTTACATTACAATAGTTTTCATTTCGATAAGAGATAATATCAAGCAGAATTCCCTTGAAAATTCAAGAGCGAATTATTAATTTTTCATTTTCCTATACCATAGATATATATACTACTAGTCCACGCAGAGGAAATGCCACTCTCTCTCTCTCTCTCTCTCTCTCTCTCTCTCTCTCTCTCTCTCTCTCTCTCTCTCTCTCTCTCTCTCTCTCTCTCTCTCTCTCTCTCTCTCTCTCTCTCTCTCTCAGTGAAAATCCCAGTGCGCGATTACACTTGCAAAGCACGAGCGCGGAATTTTCACTCAAAAAGCTCGAAGAAACTAAAAGAGAAAGAGAGGGGGGGGGGAGGTAAAAGAGCTCACTTTAAGCTATTCGCGAATAGAGTGTACGAGAGATAAGGAATTTTTCTCAAAGACAGCTTTTGTCTTCTCGTACGTCATAACTCTAGAGGTGCTACTGAGAGAATAGTGTGTGCTCTATGAGATTTTCATACTTGTGGATATATGTATAGAGAATATGACGTTTTCAAGTTATATGGATCAATAATGTTTGGAATGGGGAGAAGAGTTGGTGGGATAAAGATATTTGATTTTTTTTTTTACTTTAAAAGTGTAAAAATGTAATGTTTGATGAGGGAAATGGTATGTGTGGATGATTTTCTTGGTGAAAGTTTTGAGATCTGATTTTATTTCAAAGAATCTTTTTCGTGGGGATGGTTGACAGAAGAGAAGAATTTTTTGAGTTAAAGTGTTGTAAGAGAATACTTGAGATTTTATTGTTATAGTTGTGCTTTTATTTGGATTTTTTTTTGTCAGGATAGTTTAAAAATCGTATTGTAAAATTATTTTAGCTCGTAAATTCTGTTATTATTTTTCAGTCTATTTTTTATATTTCAATTCTCACTAAAAAAAAAAATTTAAATATAGAGTAAAGAATTATTATTCGAGTTTGACTTAACTGCAAACGTTAAAAGTAATAAAACCATTTATTTATCCGATTTTTATCTCTAAATTTTAGATTACAAAGTCACTTTCAAGATAACACATTATCATAAATATCTTCTTAAAAAAAAAAAAAAAGAAAGTCATAAAAAAGCAATATTATAATATTGAATTTTTAAAAAATTCTTCACGTTTCATCTTTTACAAAAACTTTTCTCGCTAATACACATTATATATTATATTTCAATGTTACATTGCCATCTCTTAACATTTATCATTCAACTCATACTTAATCATTTTGAAACTTTAAAAAAAGTTATAAATTCAACTTCGATCGAGACACTTTTATTCCACATTTTTTTTTTATTTCCAAATAAATAATCATAAAAAAAAATAAATCACTTATTTCTTCACACACACCAATCATTTACAAAATCCTTATCACTTCAAAAACATTCCATCACATGTAGATATTTGTCATTTAATGACCAATAGGTATATACCATCGTCTTCTCTTGACCACATCCATCTGCATTCCACACTTTCTCAACCTCGTCTTCTTTCTCATTCTCCCCTTAAACTCTTCCTCCTATACCTCAACCAAGTCCAGCATAGCTTCAGTCGGGATATAGTATACGCGCTGACCCGGAATAATCATCGACTATAAGGAAGGGGGAGGGAAGTGGAAGGTGAAAGGGTTGAGACCCCCGCAAAGTGTAATTGGATCCGCATGAACTATTCGAGCTTCGGGTGTGAGCTTTCTTCGCTCTCTCTCTTTCTCTCTCCTGCTCCTCAGCAAAGAATTTGCGGTATGGAAAAACCTTTTGAGGGACTTCTTTCTAAACCAGAACTCTTTTTCGTTTTTTTCTTTCTCTCTCTCATTTTTTGTGTCGTAAGTTTGAAGTTGAAGAAAAGTTTCGTGTCGATTTCATGTCACGCGTGACGAGTAATTATGCCGATGGTCTTAAAGGAAAAAAAATAAAAGTAAAGGCTACTACTACTTCTACTACTACTACTTGTTCATACTTTAGGACTTGTATGGGATGAAATCCGAACTTTTTTACGGGAGTCTGGAAGATGATGCCTTTAGGGGGTTAGAGAAAGGGGAAATTACGAGCGAAATAGTGTTTAATTAGGTCTTTTCGTGACTTTCTTTGATCGTCATGGACTTTGGGGATTAAAGATGGGATGAATGTTTGAAACTTTTTTTCTTTTTTTTATGTTTAGATGTTGTTATTATTTAGGTATTTAGTGTGTATTTTAAATTTTGTTAGACTTTATTTATGTGGCTATTATTTATAAAATTTGTTAAATTTATTTTAAAGCTATTTGAATGATAAAATTAAGTACAATTTTGAATATTTATATAGAATTATATTTTTATTTGAAAAATGTTAAGTGAAAAAACGAATATAGAAGCTTTTTTCAATACACTTTTGTTTTAATTTTTAAAATTAATTAATTAAGCCTTGGATAATCACATTTATTTTATATTAATAGATTAGATTATTCCATAATTTAATTATAAAATTCTTTAATTATATCACAATTTAAATTAAATTATTTTCTGTCATACGTAACATAACAATATATTGTAAGTTTTTGATCGTACCATATCATAAAAATATTAATTTTCCAATTTTATAGTCTAATACATCCTCCAACTCTTCAAAAAAAAAAAAAAAAAAAAAAAACTTGAAGCCAACTTTTTTTCAGTATAAAATTACAAAATTTAATATGTAATACATTATATGAATTTTTCCGTCGAAAAGATAGACTTCCCCGCATATCCTCTCCCTTCCAAAAAAAAGAAAAGTGTCTTTTATCGCGGTATCGCATTATATCGATTATCTATAAAGTTTCCTCTCTTTCTCTCTCTCCTTTTTTTTTGTTGTCTTTTTTTATTTATTTCATCCCAAGCCTCTTCTTTTCAAGGATATATTCATAAAATCGCTTTGGAAAATGAGGTACCTTTACACGCCACTATACTAAAAGCTTTCACTCAAATAGATTTAATCTCACCGTGGGTAGTATAGTCTATACATCTAACCCTCCCTCTCCTCCTCTTTCCCTATATTATACACAAAAGAACATTTTCTAACTGATACTATAACCAAAAAAAAAAAAGAAAACCGATAGCCATGCAAAATAAAAAGAAAAGGAAAAAAATGTTTTTTTTTCAACCGAAATAATCACTTATCTCTCAAATATTCTTATCTTCAAATATTACACTTTCCAGTATCTATCAAGTGATAGAAAGTCATCGAATAGTAAAATCTTCGATTATCAGTCTTTTCTTACCTTTCAAAATTCAGAGGTTTTCGTCCGAAACGAGGTCGAATAATAAAAAAATTCTTTCATCACGTCCAACATTTTCTCCCAAGAGTCTGCTCTCCTCTCTTTTTTTTTTCTTGCCCCCCCTTTTATACTTTAATCCCCCTTTCCCAAGCCAATTTTTTTCAAAGAATACTACCGTAATTTTCATTCATCTTGACGAAATTGTATTCTAATGTCTACATACATACGATTCAAGCGTAGCATCAGCAGCAGCAGCCGCATCAGAAAGTCCGTACGTCCGAACAGCTCTCATACTACCACCAGCTACCCACCTATATGTGGAATATATAAGACCATATAATAAAAACGTACGCGCAAGCACACTTTCGTAGTAGTAGTAGTAGTAGCACCGAACAAAAGGTCAAGTGCTTGCAAACTACGTCTGCTACTCTCGTGGGATATATGTATATACGTTTGAATGGAAAACTAGTATTTCTTCCTTTTTTCTCTGCTTCCCCAATCACTTTTCACTCGTTCTTCGACAACGACGGATAAGCGAATTTTCGACCGTTCCATCCCATACATATACCTACCTACCTACCTACCACCTCATCCTCCAGAATATATATCTTATAGGCTACTAGTTCTCATCTTCCTCTTTCCCTCCTCCCTTCAATTTCATTCCCCCCACATCCCCTCCACCACTGATCTAGCTTTACGTAGCGACCGACCTTCCCGCGGATAACATCTAAATGGAGGAAATCAAATTTTCCTGGAGGGCCAGAGAAGCGCAACATCCTCAGGCGTTAAAATGAGAGAGAGAGAGAGAAAAAGGAAAAGAAGGTAGGATCGAGTGGAAATGAATGAAATATAAAGATACGAAGAGCGAAATGTCCATGAGTTGGATGGGTGTGTGTATTTATGTATATCTATATACGCCAGAAGCGACACATTTTGAAAGTCTCTCTTTTGCTAGGACGATTCACAGGGAGCGATTTCTCTTGAACTTTCTATCTGTAAGAAAGTCTATACTTACTCTCTACATGTAGGTATATACATCTAGTGTCGAAAAAGGAAATTCAATTTTCGTGTGACGTGGTGGTATATGTATAGAGTCGAGGAGCGGACACCGCAAAGACGTTCTTTTGAAAAAAAAAAAAGAAAAGAAAAAAAACGAAAGGGAGAGAGATATGTATTTTGCCTACAAAGTTGTACGTGTCCCTTATTTTGCAATCCTCTTCTTTTGGAGAGAATCTCTAGAGTTCTTGTAAAGTAGAATATTCAAAATTGCATACAAGTTGGTTTTACTTTGATATTATGGAATGAGATATGGATTTTTGTATGTGAATGTGAGTAAAATGGTTAAATGGTGGTTGTATAGAGAAAAATGTAGTTTTATTGTAAATACGAATGAGTTTATTTGTTTCCGAGGCTTTGTTATTTTTAGTCGGAAGGGCTTTTTTGAACTTGTTGATAGTTTGGTTTTATATGGGTTGAGTGGCTTGGGTTTTATTTTATTTTATTTATTTATTTTTTAATTAAATTAGAGTTATTTAGTTTAGGTTTTATTTGTGGCTTCGTTGATTGATGTTTTTAAAAATGTTTACCATGTTTACAGAGAAAATATGAAAATTTTTCGTATGCAATTATCGAATTTTTTTTTTTAAAATGAAGGTTAACTGCTTTATGTCGATTTGTATTGATAAAAAAAAATATGAAGTAATTATAGAAATTTTTTTATCGTTACTTTGAATATTTGTAAATTGCTTTTTTTACAGTCTTATAATTCCAGTATTTTTTTCCAATATTTTTTCACGCTTTCACACTTTTCTTTTGCTGGTAATTAAACTGAAAGACACTCGCTTGAAGTTTTGCAAAAAAAAAAATTTTAAGAGCCATCTTTAAAATGCTTCTCGGAAAACCTTTTTTTTTAAAAAAGCCACTCGTTCTTTTATTTTTAAATAAAACAAGAGCTCTTTAATTAAAAAAGTGAAAATAAAAGAAGAAATTATTCAATATGAGAAATCGACGCTAATTAAAACGAATAAGAAAAATAAAAATCAATAAGGTTAAATTATCATCATCAACTTTTATTTAATTACCTAGTCAAAAATTCAATATTGATATAACGGAAAAAGTAAGTCGTCAAATCTATCCTCAAGTTTAATAAATACAAGCAACGAGTAACATAAAAAGATTAAAAGTGCAGTGTGTTTTCTTTAAATAAAACTTTTTCCTCTAGAATTGTGTAGTGCTACTCGATTTGTGTTTACGCGATAAAAGCTGGTACTGTTGATTTTCGTTAATTCAATGTGTTGGAAAACTCGATTTATAAGTTTTTAATGTACTTACACTTTATTGTATTTATTATTTTAGTAGTTGGTACTTTCTCTTGAATAAAATGCATTTAATGATAAAATTTTGCTTGGGATTATTTGAGAAAAAGTAAAATCTAAATAACCTACTATTGTATTTTAATGTCAATTTTTGTAAAAAAAGTAAATAATATTAAAAACTGTAAAGTGACAGAAGCAATTACTAACAGTATTAACATATCAAAATTTTGACATAAAAAATATATACATAAAATTACTTGGAATCAAAGTAGTTGATTGGCGTACTGTTAATACAATAAAAAGGATTTAAATGAGTTTTAATATTTCTCGATATTTAAAATAAATAAATGAAAAAATGAAATTCAAAAAATTCCTTCATCATATAGAAAAAAATAAAATCTGTCAACATGTCATTTTATTATATTACACTTTAATAATTAAACGTCAAATAGTTTCTAATACAAAGCAAAAAGATATCTTTTTTATACAAATTTGTATTAATAAATGGAATATTCTAATATACAAAAATAAAAATTTCTATGTGAAATTTATCATCATTGCTCTAGAATAAAAATTAATCAAATTAAATCATTAAAAATTGACAACAGTGTGCATTGATAATTTAATTATAACCACTTTATCCATTGTACATTGTTTATCCATCTGCAACATACAAAATAAAAATATATTGCAAAAAAAAATAATCAAATTAAAAATAATCAATAATAATCAAAACAAAAATTTCAGATACAATCAATCCAATATTTACTTCAAGCATATCATAACAATATCCACAATTTCTCAAACTTCAAATAAAAGAGACTCCCCAGAAATTTCAGGCTCAGAAAAGACATCCACATACTCAAGCAAAAAAAAAAAGAAGTAAAATCGTTCACGAAGAGATAAAAAGAAAAGATGATGGTATAAAGAAAAAAAAAAAAAGCTTAGCCTCTCTTTTCACATATAGAACCTGAAAAAATCCCTAGAGGTCTAAAAAGGTGTGCACGCGAACGATTTCATCGTCATAATACCCATATACACACGAGTTTGAAATATATAATATACTTGGAAGCTCTTGTTCGGCCATTTCCCGCCGCAGTTTCATTCAGTCTCTATTCTACCGATTCTATATCGTGGACTATATGTGTGTGGAGTGTCCATCCGGTAGAAAGTCGAATCTGCAGAAAGAGAAGAGTAAAAGCGAAATAATAAGAGTCAGAGTTATTGTATATAGAGTGGATGGTTGTGAGAGTTTAGAAGAAGAGTTTGCTTTTTGGCGATAAGAAAAATGTCAAGAGAATAAATTTTATTCGTTTAAACACAAAGCTAAATTTAAATTTGTTGAAGTTTAACTATATCAATATTGCAATAATAATAATGGGTTATAACTTAGATAAACACATGTATATATACGTATGCGTTCAATATTATTGATGGCTAACACATTGTACGATCGGGGGTATAATATCGAGAATAGCCAAGCTATTACTATTGCGAACAATAATAATGACTCATAAACAAATACATGCAATTTGGTTTCCCCCCCGTTAAATTAATGTGATGATCATCTTGCTATGCTTTATTACAGTAATCCAATCATGGTTATTGCATGTGTATTAATACATCAAGTAAATTAGAAGAAGAACGTTAATCAACAATTATATTTTAGTGATCGTATGGTTTTTAGAAATTTAAATTTTAGAATAATATATTTTAAAATCAAACTAGACTTTATTATTAATTTTTAATCCTTGTTTCTATTAATAATTTGGTACCAAACAATTTTTTGCTCTTAAACATACTCCAATTCATCCACATCTGTACGATACATAATAAAATTTTGAATAATTTAAATAATGCATTTCAATAATTCAAAATAAAGGAATTGAGATATAAAAGAATGACGATGAGGGATTAAAGTTTGAGCTCGTAAGAGAAAAAGTAAGGAAAATCAGAAAGAGAGAGAGAGAGAGAGAGAGAGAGAGAGAGAGAGAGAGAGAGAGAGAGTAAAAGAGAGAGGGAGGTTGTTGCAAAAGCGGAGATGCAAGTGAAAGAGTACCGGACAAGAGAGAAAAGTTTTGTATTCATAGGAGACCATTACGATAAATTCAGGCTGTGTTGCCTGCGGAAATTGAATTCTCTTGTTGCTTCCAGCTCGGGAGGCTGAGTTGAAAGGTAAGAGAGAGAGAGAGAGAGAAAGAGAGAGAGAGAGGTACGATAAAATAAAATAAAAAAAAGAGCAAGGCATCTCACGAGAGGCTTGCTGCATCAAACCACGTGTTTTTCTTTTTTTATTTTCTTTACTTCTCTCTTTTCCTTTTTTTCGTTGCAAAATTACAAGAGAGAGAGAGAGATGAAGAGAAATAACGAGCAGCTAAGAACGTAAAATGAAGCTGGTTGAGCTGTAGTATGCCAAGAAATAAGAGGGTGGGAGGAAAGGGGGTTAAAAAAAAAGTTAAAGCGAGAGGAAGATGAATGAATTTGCATCGGTAAAAGGCCAATGTGCTATCGAAAATGAATTTTATTTTCTGAGACGTGAGAAAAAAAAATTGAGAAATAAAATAAAATTGCAATTGATTTGACGTTAAGGAAAGTGTAAAGAGAAGAGTAGAAAAAAAGGAAATAACTGATATAGGCTGATATATTGGCAAATAGAAGTTAGGTAGATGTAGGAGTTGATGTAATCGATTATTTAATTTTCTTTTTTTTTTTACTTTTTTGAAGAAATAAGTAGCTGGTGTAGTAGTTAAAAAAGTTGAATACTCCTTAGTACTGAGTGAACAAAAAAGAAAGTATGTTCATTACAGTAAATGTGGTTAAGACTTGGTAGAAAATAAGTAGCTCGTTATACGTGAGATCTTGTTTAATCGGATTTGAATATGTCGATGAGATATTTATAAAACGAATAATTACTAATTAAGACTTTCCATTTCCGTTCTTACAAACAAACTCAAAAATCTATTCATCTCAGAGCTATTTACCAAGTAACAATTTCCAAAAAAAAACAAAAAAAATCTTCCAGTATACAGCATTTACTCACGTGAAAAAGCAAATTCGATACGTATGCAGTTTTCTCGGTTACTGAATTTTTTACATGAAACGCCTTTTTCTTTACACCAAGTATTCAGCTAACCCTTTCGTTGTAAAAAAGAAGAGAGAGAGAAAAAGCCATTCAGCAGCGCTGGAAATCGGAAGAAAAGCCAAGCCTTGCGGTAACGACTCCCAAGCGAGTCTCGGCAGAGATGGAAAAAGCTTTCGTCTTCAATTTTTAGACTTTTTGCAGAAAGGGGCTAAAGATCGCAAATAAGAAAGAGAGAGAGAAAGTAGAAAAGGAGTGGAAGGAAAAAAATTTTTTAACAGACCAAGAGTGAGAGAAAGAGAGGGAGTGTTTTAATTGCACCCGAGACGCGGTACTCGCGCAAGTCGCGCTCTTGGCTGGATCAAAGTGAAACGCCGGTGTGTGTGTGTGTGTCCGCGTGGACAGGAAATTGTCCCCGTGAGAAAAAGAGATGGTGAGGGAGAGAGAGAGAGAGAGAGAGAGAGGAGGTTACCAGAGTTAAATCAAGAAAAAGAACCGTACTGGCGAACAAAGGAAGGCCATTAGGAAGGTAGGAGAGACGAGCCAAAGAAGAGAAAAAGGGAGGAGTAGGAAAAAACGAGAATGCGAGTTGACTCTGGACTGTGTGAGAGAAAAAGAGAGAAACTGGACGTGTCTATTTTTTTTTTTTTTTTTAGGGGGAAAGATGGGAAGGTTGTGGCTTTAATGCTCTGCAGGATGAGGCGGTGTTTGGGGGTCTTAAATTATCGAGTTGATGATAACGCTTGGTTTTTGGTGAATTAAAAAATACGAAAATAGAGAAAGAGAGAGAGAGAGAGAGAGAGAGGAAGTGAGAGGTGATTTTATTGGTATGGGTGGTTTTGGGATGATTAAATTTTAAATTGACAATTAAATTTGAGTGATTGGTAGAATTGAGGTGAGAGATAGATGTTGATGAATAATTAAGTTTGTGACCAGATTGTGTTAAAATTTTTTTTTTTTATTTCGTTATATTGTAATTAAATTTTGAATGGATTTTGAAGTGAAAATGTCAATTCTTGTGGTATTCAATGTAATTATAGGTCAGATGTAAATAAAATCATCTTTTTTTTTTGTTTTTTAACAACGAAAGTTAAATATCGAAAAACTTAAATTAGCCAACTAAGAAAAAAAAATTTTTTTTTACTTAAATTGCAGAAAAAAAGAAGAATAAAAGTTCAACAAAAAAAAAAAAGGAAATTGGATTTCTCGTTCAAAAATAAAATAAAAAAAAAAGTGCACTCGAAAAACTTACAATCCTACTTGGATAAAAAAAAAAGAAAAGTATATCAACACAAAGTAATAAGAATCTCATATTACAAGAAAAAAAAAAGTTTTTATCGTTTCTTTAAACCACCAGATTGCATCTCACAAATTCTACACTTAATAAAAAAAAAAATCAAACAACTTACAATCGCCAATAATAAATAATTTTTATCATCATAATAAAATTTCATCTCTTTTTCTAAAAAACACATCATAATCAATACAGTTTCCTTCATGCATCCAATACCCAGCACTTTTGCGGTTTCAGTTCTTGTATTATAACATTCGATTATAACAATCGATTGCAGAAAGAGAGAAAATGGAAGTAACATCGTTATTCCACGCTTATTATAGACATTCGAAATCGAAACTTTATTTTACTCTATACCATCTCTAACAATCGAGTTATCGTTCGCTCAACCACAGCGTTCAATTATTCGAACTACATCAGTGTATGTGTGTGTGTGTGTTAGCCAACCAGCAACAGCAAGTAACTTCTATAGTATATACGCGCGAGAAAGAGAGTTAGAGAAATACATCGTTGTGGACTAGCTCTATTTCTATATATAATAATAATAATAATATTCTCATCCTCTTTCAAGCCTTGGTATATTGTAGAATACTCGTCTTTGTAAAACAACGCTTGTACAAATGCTGTTATATCGAAATTTGATTGTTATCAATAAGTTTGTTTGTTCAAGCGTATTATTTGATCAAGCTGTGTCAAGTTTACTTAAACTTTGGTTTGAATAAACTTATTTTACTGTTTGAATTTATAATTTTATCTTTGATCTGATTGTAACTTTAATGTTAAGCGATAATTTTGTACATTGTGATAATTGAAAATTTTTGAAATCTAAAGGAGAAATGTCATTTTAGTTCATTTTTTTGTATTAAGCTTTTCTTCTGCTGATATTAATTATAAAAACAATATTAAATTTATAAATTGTTTTCTAACTATTTTAATTCACCTTATCAAAAACTAAATTAAATCAACCAAAACTTTAACTCTTAAAATGTACATCGCAGTCATTTCTAAAGACTACCAAATTCAAAGTTAGCTTAACTTTACAGTTATACCATAGCATAAAACCTCATCAACTTCATCCTTTCAAAAACCAAGTATCAAACCCATCTTGATTAAAACCCCTAAAGACACCTTTAAACCCCCTTCCTTCCTTTCTCTCCAAAAAAGAAATAACAACTAATCATCTCTTTTAAAAAGCCAATAATAATTCGTCCCAGTAATAAATATTCTCCTAAAAGACTTTTCTAAAGTCTAAAACAGAAGAGGCACTTTTCTTCAATTAAAAATGAATAAAAAAGTAGGTATAATAAAAAAAAAGAAGAAGCTTTCTTCCATAATCAGGAGACCTACGGGTTGCTATATATTGAAGAAACGATGGTAAAAAAGAAAAGCTGAGTACAAAAAAGAGAGAAGAGAGAGTGAGAGAAGGAAAAGCTTGAGGCTAAAGCATAGGAGCTTTGACCAAGCTCCACAAAGCTAAATATCAAGAGCGATGCTTCTCTCATCCCACCCTACTTACCCCTTTCTCTCTCTCTCTCTCTCTCTCTCTCTCTCTCTCTCTCTTAGCAATCGGGCTTGCTTTCTATCTGTGTCTCTCTTGTTTCATCACTTTGATCCTCCCCTCCCCTCTCTCCACTCTTTCTACCCCCTTCAAAGTCTATCCCACCTTCGATTTTTGTTTTACTTTCTCTCTGTATGTATAGGTGCTTATGTTGTCCTTTTCGGTTTGTCTTTGAATCATTTGACTATCGCGTTCAAAGATTGGTATGTGAGCGAGTGCTTGTTTGTTATTCTTTTTATCTTTTTGATATACTTTGAATTTTTATAATCGAAGTTTACAAGAATTTAATCAATAATTCATATATTGATGAGCAATGATTAAAAATTAAGATGTAATAATAAAATTATTAAAATTTTAATTAAAAAAATTATACCTACAAATAGAAAGAAAATTAATTTTATAGGATTATTTCATACTACCATGTACCTGTACATCATCAAGCGTCATACATATGAATCTTATATTTGTCAGTTCCACTCGTTCATACAACGAAAATTAGAAACAATCAGAGGCAATTTAAAGCTAAGTCTGACGAGTTGAGAGTATATAATTATTTCAGAACATATACTATCACACCATATGAAAGCTTGAGTTATATATATATATATATATATATATATATATATATATATATATATATATATATATATATATATATACACATG
>JAPYZE010003815.1:0-13558 GCA_030522805.1 Leptomastidea abnormis | reverse complement strand
GTGTGTGTGTGTGTGTGTGTGTGTGTGTGTGTGTGTCTTGTCGGGCATGTAATCCGTATTGCGCGTCTCTCTATATCTTGTCCCTATATCCCTCTCCGCGCATATGACGTGACATAGACGTGTCCGCGTGCGCTCGTGTGTGGGATATATCTATATGTATACATGCCGGTGTGTTGGCCCCTGAACCTTGCCCGTGCCCTCCCCCAAACCCTCTGCCCCCTTGGGGGCGCCGCAGAGCCCTCGCTCGCTCGCTCACTCGCACGGCGCGCCACCGAGAAGAAAAATCAATAACGGAGAAGCATGGTGGTGGTGGTGGTGGTGGCCACCGGCGCGTCAGTCGCGACGAGGTCTTCCCTCTCGCTCGTCTCTCCCTCGGCTTCCCTCAGGTATACCTCTATACTCTATAGGGGGACAGGAGCAAAAGAGAGAGACAGAAACGGACAAAACCGCGTGACTGCATAGAAGGGTGCTTTGGCTGGGGGGAAGGGGGAGAGCCCCTCTTGCTCATGCCCCCGTACTTGCCTCCCCCCAGCGTCACCTGCGCGCGTACGTGCACGCACCAAGCGCACTCGATCGAATTCGCGAGCGAGCGTGTATACGCCTTCCCTTCTTTCCCTCCTACACCTCTTCACCTGCACCCGCAGGCGGTCGTAAGGTCGCGCGCCTGCGCCTCCTCGACTGGTTGTTGCAGCAGCAGCGCTGATGCTATACGCCAAAACCGCGCGTTTACTTGATTTTTAAGCTCAGCCAAGTTTTTGGCTATAGTATATAGCGTGCATAGTCTTTTTTTTTATTATCTGTAAATTTGAAATGTGTTTGTTTTTGCTACGTAGCGGATTTAAACTTGATAATCACGCTTGACTTTTAGAGTTTTTATATATTGAACGAATTTTTTGTATTTCTTAAAAAAAATTGTCCTATTCTTTTTCTTTGTTACTTTTTTTTTTATAAAAGTTGATCAATATTATACACATTTGATTTTTTTCAAATTCAACAATATGTATCTCGAGCTGTAGTCAAATATTAATGCCTTGTATACTCTTATATATTCAAGTGTCCATAATTGAGTAAAGACTTTACCATAACTCAATCGAAAATATAATATTTTACCAATTAATCAAACCCAAATAGAGGACCTACTATTAATTCTCATCGCACACGTATCTCCTTTTTTTTTATTTCTCAAAATTATTCACTAAAAATCAATCTTTATTAGCAAACAAATCCACATAAAGCATAACATTCAATCATCCACATAAAAAAAAATTCACCAAGTAAGAAAAAAAAAAGAAAGAAAGAAATCCGAGAATACACGAAGACATTGAACAAAAAAATAGCTGCGGGTCGCGTGGCTATAAGTATCCGCTATAGTCGGTTATAGACATTGAATACAACTCACCCCGTCCCTACGGCCCGATCGACCACTTTCTCTCTCTTTCTCTCTCTTTTTTTTCTTTTTTCTTTTTTTTTTCTTTTTTACTTCAGAAGAGAGGGAACACACTGGGGGTATATGCTCAAGAGCGAGCGCGTGTGCTACAAAGTTTGAGCGCATAGGCCACGTTGTATGTTAATCTTGGTCGTCAACGACTCCAGAAGGGAATGCACCTCTACTGCTACTGCTGCTATACTCGTTGTCATGATAATGAATGCTCGTTAAGGAGGAGCACAGCTCCGAATATATACACATACCCTAGAGAATTTTCAGATGGATAAGTTTATACACTGACACATACGTTATATTCAACAAAACTATTTTTTTTATGCACTATACCATTAGTGGATCGAACAATAAATAAACTACCCATTTATATCGATCTATATCTGTAGTTATAACTTATAGTCTCTACACATATAGATATATTTATGACTTACGTCAGAAATTTAAAAAATCCAAGCTGACAATTATACGCGTGAGAAAAAGGCAGGATACATTCACACACATACGTGGCATTACAGAACAAAAGCCAGTCAGGTTCTATACAGAGTCAGCCACACTACTATACAGTACTATATGGTATATATGTATATGGAAAGAGAAGAAGAGAAGGTGAAGAGAAGAAGCCCGGATGCCAAGTCAGGTCCGGAAGCATCCGCTCCCACAACTATATACCTACAGTCTGTATATATAGGTAGTATTATATCTATAGGATATACTGGCCATAGCCACATTGTAAACTTTCAACAACTCAGTAGTAGGTACATGTATGTACTCACACAAATTCACACAGATTTATATATAGCAAAGCGACAAATGTGCCAGTGGGTCTCTCCACTCCTCTCACGCGCGCAATCTCGCAAATTGATACCCGCGTAGAAGCTAATGAGGCCCGCTGAAATAAAGCTCTTCTGGTACTTCTCCTTTTCTACCTTACCCTATACCTATCTCAACCTCTACTCTCTCTTGGCATGTATATAGGTATGTATGTATGTACGTGCCAGCGCATCCACCGCCCCTTTTGGCAAAGAGTACCTGCGCTCGCCAACTAGTGTTGCTACTGTTACTACTTATTCTTTGCTCTCGTAGCCCTTGGTAGGTAGGTACACATATAAGTATAATAGAAAGAGAGAGTTGGGCGTTTTCCCTCCTCTATCAAAGACTATTCTTTCTCTTTCTAAGCCGTTGTTCTCGCTGCTCGATTCATTCCGACGAATTGCTTTTTATTGCTCTGGCGTTTAATTGCTCCTCGGACTATATGGTACACATAATATAGCCTCTTGACTCTTGCTATTATATATATAGTGTATGTAGAGGTGTATTATGCCTATGGGTGTGAGAGAGAAAAAGAGTTCGTGAAAGTGCATTCTTGCGGCGCGCATTCTTTGTCGATATAGGCCTCCTATATATATATAATACCCCCCTTCTCTTATTTTTTAACCCCTCCCTGTATTATTACTACTACTACTACTACTACTGCCACATACTGTTTGACTGCGCTGTATGTTATAATGTAACACGCGCTCACGCGTGCCGATGTTAAATTTCGCGCGCGAGGGTATAAGAGCTTTCTAGAGCTGCTGTATATGGCTCTCTTGGGTTAGTGCAGATTTCGTTTATATTGATTTGTTGATTAGAGAAAATCAGATTGTAGGGGTATATACGTGTGGTTTATTGTTTTATTTTGTTGTTTTATTGTATATATTGCGAATTGTTGAGAGATTTTTATTTTTTTTTTTATTTTATTTTATTTAATTTATTCGTGTGGAAAATATAATCGATCGTTTGAAAAGTTAATTTTAGATTTTATTGGAAATATTAAATTTTTAATTATTAATTAATTTGATTGAAAATTAATAATTTAATATTACAAAGCTGCGTGTGGTTGAAATTTATTGATGGAAAATTTAAATTAGCAATTTTCGAATTTCTAAAGATTATTCACTTCATTTATGTATTTTATGATGTAAAAATTTTAACTTTATAAAATATGAAGTGGATTTAATTATTAGAATTATAAATTTATCCAATAAATTATTTAATAAAATACACGTGTAATATTAGCAGTTTGTAGGAATATTTTTATATTACATAAAAATATAAAGGTAGTATATTTATAAAAGATATAAGTTATGAAACTGTATTGATATGATGGAGAATAATAAAATTTATTATATTAATTGTACACGACTCGTAAATTACAATGAAAATTCTTGTATATATATATATATATATATATATATATGCATATGCATAGATTTTAATCATATTTCAAAATATTTTTCGATAAAATATAATTCAAATAAATTACCCATGATAAACTATATAGACGTATTAGGAGAAAATTCAAAAATAAAAATTTTTTATCTCTGGATGTATCTTAGATTGCAACAGCCTTAATAAGTTAGTGAAACAACCGTATAACTTATAAAATACTAGCTGAGAATTAAAAAGAACAAAAAATAGCATAACGTAAACATCTTGATAGGCAAAATGTGAAAATTTTCATGATCCATTCATTGTCTATCTTATTATTTCACAATAATTAGCACGTAGAAAACAATGCAATCTTTTGGAATTCATCAGTTGGTTGGTTGGTTGGTTACTTGTTTGCAAAAAAACTTTTCCTTCCGCTTGTCAAAATAAGGAAAAATTTTTTTTTTTATAAAAACAGCTTTAACATTTTTTCATAATTTCCCGTTACTTAATTTTTTTGATTTTATCGTAATTCTTTTTTTTTTTTTATTTATGAAAGTGACTGGAAATACTCGTATATTTCATTCGATTACATTTGAATTTCTTATGGTTAGCGAAGAAAATGATGATTGAAAGGTCGGGATGATAAAGCAATTTGTATGAATAGATCTTGGGAGGAAAATAAGCTGAGGTGACAGTTAAATTGAACGGCAAGCTTTTTGCTGCGGTAATAATGTATTAAATAAAAATGTTGTTATTTTCTTTTTTTTTTATTTAACCCTTTTGCGATTGAACATAGAAAATTACTCTTGAGACCTTCATAAAGTTATCACATGGTGCGTTATATTTTATATGGAATGCTTACGTTAGATATACGTATTGTTTATTCATCAACGTTACGTTAACTTTAAAATGGATAACTAACCAATTAAATGTGAGCTAATGGTTGCAATAGCAGGTTTGAAATTGTGGCTAAAATCTAGATAATAAATTATCGTTACCAGTTCGAACTTGTTTCACCAAGTGATTATGCAAAATCTAATTTAACATTTTTCAGTTGCAAAAAAAATTTTTGATTCTAGATTACAGCTGAGTTAATCGAATTCCAAAATACATTTTTTTTTAAGAATTAGTATTATGACGTTTTCTAAAATTTATTACTCCTTTTACCTTGAGAAAACTAAAAAAGTCAAAAAGTAATATAATTACTATAACTAAATTTTCTTAAAAACTTTAATTTATCATATATTATATAGTAACTTATTTCTATTTGAAGCAATTAAAAATTTTCCAAATTAAAAAGTTTTAGTGTAAAATTACAGTGAAAGCACAACAAAACGCTTATATGAAGTAACTATATATTCTCTCTAAAGTTAAGGTAGAAATTTTGTTATTGAAAGTAACTCAAGTTCTGGTAAGTTGGAACTTGGAACTAAACGTAGTATATATCTAACTAAAATTTCTTATACACCTGTACGTATACGTAAATAAGTTTCGTTAGGCTCTTCTATTACGCACGAATAAATGGAAAAGTTTGTTTTTAAGGCTTGCTTTTTTTTTTCTTTCTTTCTCTAGAGTCAATTTTGTAAAATTAATGAAACTGTTAATTGAAATCAAAAACCACCGCTGTGTATTAAAAAAGGAAAAAAAAAAGAAAACTGGAACAAATTAAAATTGTTTTGAAGTAAAAGCGCACACGTAGTAGTCAAGTTTACAAACGTAGATATATACTTTAAAAGCAAAGGTAACAACAACATACTCAGTTGTAACAAAATACTCTTTTTTTTCTATTATTTTAGTAAACATAAATTTTTTATTCTTAAAGTTAAAAAGTCATTAAAAAAATAGAAACTTATTTTTCATGAATCAACACTAACAATTCTACTTAAAAAAAAGAAGAAATATAGAGTTATTAATTTATTAAAATCATTTTAAAAATTTAGATTACCAATAGCCATGAACATTTCAAATTGAATATGATGCAGGCAGGAAGTGAATCTAATAAATGATTCAAAGGGCAGTAAGAGAATGATGAGGAAGGGTATATAGATCTATTACTCTCACACGTATTAATAACGTCAAGAAAATATAATGGATCGATGAAAGTTGGAAAGAATAAAGTTTTTCCTATATAAGGTATAATATACACATATCTATCTATGCCTATAGCTGCAGATTGCCGAAATGCGTTTTCCTCTCGGTGTACGTGAGCTGACGCTTAAATTCGCGTAATCCCAACTAAAAGATATATATCTCATTTTAACCTATATATTTTCTCAGGACACACATTGCATTAGTGCAAAAATCGCCGAGGAAAAAGCTGTCAACCGATGAAAGCAAAATTTTAACGCTAAGCTTTTGCTCGCGGCTTATATTCTTTTTACCTATTATATTTTTATTATTTTCCAACGTTCTACTGTCACCACACTATAATCATTTTTGTACCGAGGTCACGGATATAATAATATGTAGTACACGGTATGTTTTTCTTCGAATTAACAATAATAAAATTCAATTTTCCTGCGGTAATAAGTAGTTATAATGTGGGAGGAAGAAATGTGACGCATGTCAAAACAGCTGATTGACTTTGGAAAATTATTACTTTAGCAATTAAAAAATATTGCTATAGTGAAATATATAGCACGCAGTAATAGTCGCGTACAATGTACGATTCAAATACTTTCACTCGCTAAAAGACGAGGTCAGAGAGAAAGTATTAGTTTCTGCGAGTGCCGATTCGTCGTTATAATATCGGACTTTTCTTCACACAGGCATGCGTGGGGAATAGGGGGGGGAGCTTAAGGCAGGGGCAAGGAGGAAAGGGGGGGATTCACGCGGTGGGTTATACCCCACTTATACGACTGAATACAAGTTATAGTCGAGTCATCGTCCTACAAGTGTTTCTCTCTTTTTATCATTTCATCTTGGAGTGAAAATCATTCGACACTTATTAGAGGGGGGAGAGGGGGGGGGGGTGAAAAGCCAAGTCTCGACAAATACGATACGGTTTTATAAGCAAGTATAACGAGTGGTTTATGTGAGGGGTATATAGACCAACCAAAACTAGACACACACACACATATACACACATCACGAGCTGCGGGTATAACACACAGGAGGTCGATCGATTATTCGTTTCCCTTTTCACTCTCCCCTACTACCTATATAGTATAGTATAGTATAGTATATTACCACCCTCGGAAATTTCGATCGGTAAAGTTCGATAGACATCTATATAGTATATTGTATATGTGTATGTATATGTGTATATATGTATTTAGTCACGCGGTAAATATCACAGGATTGGGCCCCAGCAGCACATGAACATAGTTTCGAGGTCGCACTCGCGCGCGCGTGTTTATGTATATACACACATACAACCCTTTTACCCATTCCCTCCTCCTCCTCCTCCTTTTCGCTCCTCCAATTATCGACGTCGACACTTTAATTACACGCCGCGCGCTTGGCATTAATTACGCGACGTCGTCGTTCTCGTCGACGCGGCGCGGGGGGCAATTTGAGCGCGGAATTCCGCAAGCTCTTGAAAAAACAAAAAAGAAAAAAAGAATAAGAGAAAAAGAGTCAGGTAGAGTGTAAGTAAGAGAATAGGGGTTGGGGGAGGGAGGGGGGGGGGGGGAAAGAAGGTCATCCCCTCACGTGAGAGTGGAAAAAGTGTCGCGAGGCGCAAGGAGCATACGCAAGAGTGGCCTGGAGTGGATTCTCGAGAGTCTGACGCAGGTATGGGGGGGGGGTGAGTGGGTGAATACAGGTGTAGTTGGGGTAGTTTAGGGGGGGGGGGAGGAGGAAGGGGAAGGGATTGGGGCAGGTAGTGTTTAAGAGATACAGTATGTAATAAAATAAATTTTTATGTATGATAGGTAGGTATAGTAAGGTATGTAACTGACCTCGTCCTCGCAGGTGGCCACGGTGTTGACCGAGTCCATGCTCTGCGAGAGCGGCGCGTCCATGATGCAGCCGGCTGCCGTGACGAGTTGTTGTTGTTGGAGTTGTTGTTGTTGCTGTTGCTGGTGTTGCTCGGTGACGGGTACCACCAAGGGCCCCGCGTTACCGTTACTTTGAGGGCTGAGCGTGGTGCTTGCGCTGTTGGGACTGGGTCCACCTCCTCCTCCACCTCCTCCAACAATCCCTCCCGACTGTAGCTGCTGCTGCTGTTGCTGGCTCTGCCCGCTGGCGGCGCAAGCCGTCGAGGCAGGGGGTGGCGAGGACGAGATAGAGACTGCTCCTACTGCCTCGCCGTCCGCCGGTACAACGACGACGGATGAGGAGGACGAAGACGTCGAGGTGTCCCGCCTCGGGCGTTTTAGCGCCGGCGGCGCTATGGTCGTTGCTAATGTCGTCACGGCGAAGCTCGCGCCGGCGGCAAAGCTTCCGCCCCTAGCTGCTGCTGCTGCCGCGGCTGAATTTGATTGCTGTTGCTGTTGTTGCAGGTGTTGTTGAAGTTGGTGTTGCTGCTGTTGCTGCTGTTGAGCCGATATCTGATGGACGGCCGGCGTTGTGCCGGGCTCCAGGACGGCTCGGCCCGCCGCCGCCGCTGCAGCCGCCGCCAAGACCGCTGCCTGGACCGAGCGAGCCGTCAGCCTCTGCACGTTATTATCCAGCGCCTCGGCGCCGGCTCGTGCCGCGTGACAGCCAGCTGCAGGGGTACTATTGTTACCGCTGCTGCCTCCACCACAAACAACACCACCGCCACCACCACCACCACTACCACTACCTCCTCCTCCTAAACCACCTCTAGCACCAGCCGCTGCTATGAGGGCTGCGGACTCCGGATTGTTGCCCGCTGCTGCCGCGGCCGCAGCCGCTATAGCTGCACTCAGAGCAGCTTGCTGTTGTTGCTGCTGCTGGTGGCAGCGCTGCTGAATACCTTGTAGATGATGCTGATAAAAGGCTGCGGCTGATGTGGAATTGAATAAACCTGCGCCAACGTCGATGCCGGCCGCAGCAGCAGCAGCCGCAGCGGCGGCAGCAAAACTATTATTATTTGCAGCAGCGGCAACAGCAGCTGCGTGATTGCCAGCGGCGGCAGCGGCAGCAGCAGCTGCAGCTGAGGAACCGCCGAGTGGGGCCAGGAGGTGACGGGCGGCGGTCGCCCAGGGCCTTCTACGATATAGGCCCGCTGCCAAGACCGCCTGCTCCTGCTGCTCCTGTCGAAGCCGTTGCTGCTGCTCCTCGAGCTCCAGAGCTCAAGCTTTGCGGCCTCCCGCGCGCAGCTCGCATAGACTGCTGGGCTGCGTGCGCACAGCTGCTGCACACACTTGCTTGCCTTGCACTACTACCGTACCCTGCACCGTCGTCGTCGTCGTTGTCGTGAGCAACGCGCCGCCGCCGTCACCGCTCTACTCGTCGTCGCACGCCGCCTCCTCCACTCTAATGCCCCACCACCGTCACCACCAACACCACTACTACCACCACCACCAACAACAACTCCTTTTCCTCCTCCTCCACCTCCACCCTCTACTTCTGACTTCGCTTCTGCCGTCGCCGTTGCTGGTATAGCGCACTGCTGCTGCTCCTCGTCCTCTTCTTCCTTTCTCTCCTTCGTTCACTTACACTGTGATATAGGTATGTATGTATGTATGTATGTACGTGTTGTCTGGCTGTGGCGCGCCGCCTCGGACCTTATCTACTGACGAGTACTTGACTGCTCCTGCTGTTGTATAGCAAGCGCATGTCCCTTTCTCTCTCTCTCTCTCTCTCTCTCTCTCTCTCTCTCTCTCTTTTACTCTCTTCTTTACTTCTCTTATATACCTTATATTATTCACTATATTTATAAGTATTCGAATTCACCGCAACAACGACTCCGCGATCAGACACTGCGCGCGCTCGCGTCAGGTTATTATATATACCCTCCGCTCTTTTACTACTGAACGGAGAGCTTGACTCGGTCCGGCACACTAGCCGCTACTGGCTGCTCTTACTTCTGCGGCTTTAGCTTAATGCTGCTGCTGGCAGGCAGTCAGGCAGGCACTGCCGTAACGCCGCACACACTCCGCTCTGCTCCTCCTCCTCCTCTGCCCTCGTCTCTTTCGTGCGCGCGCACCTGTCGTACAGAACGCAGTACACGATATGTATGTACTTATACACTTACACTACCTTCGACGCATATACACACACATATTAACTCACTCACTCACTCACTCACGTACACAGTATAAAATAAGGAGTAGTAACAGTAGTAGTGGTAGTGATGGTAGTGGTGGTAGTGGTGGTGGTGGTGGTGGTGGCGCACGCCTTCAATTGACGGCAAAGCACAGGAGTATATAGTGGAGGGAGTGTACGTACGTTGGTTATACGTACGTATATATGTATACTGACACAGAGTTAGATAGACTGCGAGTGAGTGAGTGTGTATAAGGCAAAAGAGTGAGAGAAAAGGTATATATAGGTATAAGTATACCTACACCTTTTACGCCAGGTGTGTTCCCACGCGTCTATTTCCGCGAGCAATCGATAAGAGAGAAGGAGAGCGAAATGTAGGAGTAGTAGTTGTAGTTGTAGTTGTAGTAGTAGTGACTATACTCTGCTATAGTTGTCTATATAGTATGCTATGGTATGGTATATACGTATACTATATATAGCGCGTCCCTTTTGCGAAAGACCCTTCCTCTCGTGCTTTACTCTCCCTCTTTCGCTATCCTGTGCTTTTCGTGTCCTTATCGCTGCCACGAAGCTTTTCTCTCTCTCTCTTTTTTTACTCCCCCTGCAGTACAGTAACACGTCTTTCTGTTTGTATGTATGTGTGTTTATAGTATATACTATATACTACTTCTTTTTAGTCCTATAAAGGTATGTATGCATACAAGCTTGAGCTTCGTTCGGTATATTCCTACACGCAAGTTTAGTGCTTGCACACAAATTTTCGTCTTCTTGGCTTCTCGAACGACTATATGAAAAAAAAAAAAAAAAAATTATAGCAGTGACAGATTACACTGTAAATATTGGCGTCTGCCTCGTTGTCTAGGTGATAGTCATCGTCGTTCGAAAAAAAAGAAAAAATATATCAACGATATGGGGGGAAGATAAGGAGAGAGGGTATATAGGGAAAGCTTTCGTGTGCACAGTTTGCTTGCCGACTCTCGACTGTGATGCCAAGCTGCTCCAGCAACGAGACGAACCGAGCAATGTTTCTTGAGAAAGAGAGATAGGAAGAAGAAGTAAGAGAGAGAGAGAGAGAGAGAGAAAAAATAACGTCCTCCTTGCTCTCGCGTCCCCTCTACTACTACTACTACTATGACTACTACCACTACTTGTGCTATATAGTATATAGAAGCCGGCGCCGCAACGAAACGGGGGTGGTTATGTACGTTGCGCGTGAGCAGCAGCTGTTCCCTCGAGCCTCGTGTGTATGAGTATATATGTATATACTCTGACACTCTACTTCTATACTCTCCTGTATATTCCTTAGTTTTTTCGTCTTCCTTTTACTTCCTGTTTCCTTCTTCTTTTTTTTCTTACTTTTTTTTCGATTCCTGTCTTTTTTTTTTAGAATTTAGATATTTATTAGAGAATTAAATTCGAAAGCTCGTTTACACTTATTCTTTAAGCTTACGAATATAGTGAACGTACGATAGAATATGTATTGCAATCGACCAAAACTGTGATGCATTAATGTAAAACTATGATGAAACTAAGGTTGAGCAAATTTTCTTTTTTTTCTTTTATTAGTCAACGTATATCGCGAGAGAGCTTGCAAAAGAAAAAAAAGAGAGCTTTTTATTTTTAGTGCAGTGGCAATAAAATATTAAACATCAAGGGTAAAGCTTTTCTTATTTTCACCTTAGTCTATCATTTTTTTTTTATTTAGTATAGTTACCAGCTTATTTCAATTGAAAAAATTCTCATTAACATCAGATGCATGACCACCACATTAAACCCCCAAAAAAGCTCTCTTGGTTCGTCATTGTGCTTTTATCTATCCCTCTAAGCTGCTAGACATTTAACATATCTGTACTATATATTTTCGCTCCAATCATCTCAATTTATACCTAATATACATAAACGTATCAACTTCGAAATATGTTAAATTTGAAAGATTATAAAGCTAGAACAGGCCGGTATAAAATTCTAGATATTCCTGCAGCTCTAGCGCATTACAACCGATTTTCCTGCAACAAGCACTGTTAGTTATACGTAAAGCTATATAAAGGTATTGAAGAATATAGCGAGGTATGTTTAACGTGCATA
Source organism: Leptomastidea abnormis (assembly GCA_030522805.1). NCBI lineage: Eukaryota > Metazoa > Arthropoda > Insecta > Hymenoptera > Encyrtidae > Leptomastidea > Leptomastidea abnormis. Next base: position 1,722 of record JAPYZE010003815.1, on the reverse strand, counting down.
TAAGTATATGTATGTACGTGTATAATATAAGCAGCGATGTATGACGTGGAGAGAGAGAGAGAGAGAGAGAGAGAGAGAGAGAAAGAGCGTGAATATATACAGGGCACCCGCAGCAGCATGACACGCTGGTTCACCAGCAAAACAAATTACACAGCGCTGCTGGTCATACATACATACATACATGCATACATACATACATACATATAAACATCGTATCAGACGTGTTAGTATATGTGTGGCATAGTTGCTGATGACTATACTTCTGCTGTTCATATGTGTGTAGATGTGCGGACATGTATGTAATGGCTATAAGAAGCAATGTGAAGGGAGAATGATGACAGAGATCATCAGCAGAGATCGGTGAAGACTAGAGAGATTGAGAAAAAGACAAAATTGTGTATATTGAGTGGTTAGCGAGATACAAAGATTACACCTATTATAAAATGTGCGTGAGATAAATGTATGTAAGAGTTAAAATTTGTAGTTGTGTGATTGTGATATAAAGACTCTTCTTTGATCCGGCTAGTACGCAGGTTGCCGATAAACTGACGAAGGATGGCTTAGCTCAAGAGCTTGAGTTTCTCTCTTTCTGTATATTTTGCAGCTAACATCACATGCTTATTATATACGTATACAAATCCACACACTTATATACCTATACAACTCGCGCCTTTTTTTTTTTAACTCGAGCTTCCTCCAAGCAAGCGCTTGCCGGCCCTGCTGTTACTGCTGCTGTGGCTACGGTTGGGTATATGTAACGTGTGGAGAGAAGTGCAGGAGGAGAAGGCAGGACAGGATGGATAGAGAGAGAAAAAGAAAGAGATAAAGCAGCAGGATAGTGGTAGTGCAGTGACGAAGAGAAGTAAAGAGGGATAGAAAGAGTATAGGTACATGTATAGAGGAAGAAGAGAAGGGATATGCTTACGCGCGTGTATTGCACACAAACAATGTCCTGTGTATGTATGCACAGTGCATGTAACATTGAAGAGAGAGAGAGAGAGAGGTATACAGCTATACATAAGTATACAGCTTGTGTAGCAGCAGCAGTTCTCTGTATATACACTGCAGCGAGTAGAAAGAGAGTTTGGCTTGTCGAGTATAAAAGTAAATGCACTGTATACAGCAAGTACAGCCAAAGCGCAATGGAAGCAGCAGCAGCAGCAGTATAACGCCGGCGTGCTTTATCTACGTCTGGACGTAGGTAGTATTATATATAAAGCTGCTTGTCTCCTTCTTCTTCTTCTTCTTACGTATATATGCACTATAAGATGCTGCTCTCGCGCAATGCATACTTCTTACTCTTATACTTGACTTGACTTGGCTTGGCTATGCAAAAACACGTATGTGAGGGGATGAAGAAGATGGAGTGTAAGGAAGATGAGGGTAAGAAAGTACAGTGGGACTGGAAAGTTTTGAGTAAAAGAAGATTTTGGGTGAAAAATATTTTGGAGCAGTAAATAATATTATTAAAAATAGAAGGAGAAAAAATGAGAAATTTTGGGAAAATTTTATAGGTGTTTTAAATACGAGGTGTGATTTTATTTGGTTTATGTTGTGTGATTATTGATGCGGATATAGAAAATCCACAGAAGACATTCTTTATTTAAGAGTCTAGCATTTATACGTCTATAAGCATTCGTTGCTCACGAGAGTCTAATGAGAACAAGGAAGAAAGCATAAACGAACATGACGGGAATATATACATATATATATATATATATA
>JAPYZE010003814.1:0-14865 GCA_030522805.1 Leptomastidea abnormis | reverse complement strand
ACGCTAAACCGTGCGCAAAAGGAAAACGTGCGGGAAAGTACCTTTTTGCGCACCGCTAAACGTGCGCAAAAGTGAATTTTGCGCACGAAATTGCAAAAAATAAATATGTACCTACATAATATAAAATAAATTGATTTTAATGTTCTATAATTAATTTCACATAATTTATTAATTCAATCAATTAATTAAACCGATATACAAAATTATGTACAACGTGAATTTATATGTATATACACCTGTTAGCGGTTACGTATATACTTAAACCTCTCAATTTCATTGTCTTTCATGTCGCGGTTACACTTCAACTTGTACATAACGATTTTTTACGGGTCTTATGGCTTTGACATTATTTTCAAGGTAACAACGTGGTGGTATGTATAAGTATATCCTTTGTATCTTATTTCCCAAACAAATGCATAACATTTGTTCAAAATGAATAAATCGTCAAAAACCGTTAAGAAAAATTTCCAAAAATCTCATAATTTCCATATCTTTTGAAAAAAAAATACCGCCCAAAAAAAGAAAAGACAAAGAAAAATGAAAAATCTTTTACATCTACCACCATAACCACCAACAACACACCAATATATATATATATACACACATACAAAAAGTTATTCAAAAAAACGGGCAAGATAAAAAAAACTGGCAGAACAAAAAAAGAAAAAAAAAAAAAAAAAAAAAAAAAAAAAAAAAAAAAAAAAAAAAAAAAAAAAAAAAGGCCACGGCCAAGCTGCGAAAATCGGTCAAATTCTCGGTGTTTTGGAATTCGGTTGCGGTATACATTTTGGTGTCGCGGATATCTACAAGCAACAAGCAACCAACAAGCAAGTGAAACGGAAAATGCGCGTAAAAGTGTATCGCAAGTACACACACACATACACACACAGACATAGAACTATATATACATAGAGCAAGACTAAACTTTATCCCGTATGTAACTCGCGTAGTCGTGCGCCACTCGCGTGCCCAGCTCGTACAATAGCCATACACCAATACCTATACTTACATAAAGTCGGCATAGAACGTATATACATATAGTATAGGATAGGCTATATTATAATACTGGTATATATCTCGACTTGGTAGTAGTAGTAGTATAGAATAATATGTGCGTGCGGTGGCCCAGAAAAACGTCGGGACGACTGACCGCGGCCGCGATACACATACACACACACACACACACACACACACACACACACTACTATTACACTTCCCAGCTTTACCACCATTTATACTTATATTTATACATACCTGTATGCATATACATATAAAGCAAAAGAGCTCCTCGCACGCCTGTCACCGGGTACGGCCCTACTCGTTTTTCTTCGCTTCACACTTCGTTATTATAAGCGCGAGCTAACGCAGGAAGGGGAAAGGGGGAAAAAGAAACCTGCATATGCTCTAGCTCTCGGTTATTCTTCCCATTATGCATCCCAGTCAGCACGTCTTTCTCTCTCTCTCTCTCTCTCTCTCTCTCTCTCTCTTTTGCTATTATATTCACCGCTTCAAACTCACACATACACATACACTGGCCCTGGTCATCTCTTTTCTCATTCTTGCTTGCATGGCAAGCAGCGTTCGAATTCCTTCGAGTATAGGTATATCTATAACACAACTATACACACATAGTGTTACGTATGTGTATGTGTGTGCGTATGCGAGAGATGGCATTTTCTACTAGTGTCAGAGAGAGCCGTTGAAAATCGCCGCCTACAATTGTATATGTATAAGAAGGGATAGAAGTTGGAAAATGATAGATAGCACTTTGGCTATTTTTTATTTTTCTCTCTCTCTCTCCAACTCTAGACTGAGTATATATAAGAGATTCTTTCCTTTAGGCAAAACTATATCTGTGTGTACCTATTCATGTAACTTAAGTCCTGAGAAAAATATTTTTAAACGGTCAATGAATTCGCGCTAAAAGTAGGTATACATAAGTACATAATAAGTTTTCTAGGACTTTTTTTTTAATTATCGCATAATACAGATGTTGTCGTCTTGGTCGCGAAAAATTTTTATTCTTTGCGATAACATTTTTATTTTTTAAATAAACTAGATTCCTGTGCTAAATTGTTTCTTTGTAATAAGGTGTTTAATTTTTTTTTTCTTTCAAGTTATGCAGATGCATGGATTTTACGTGACCACATGTATATAAGATAATAAAATTCATTTAATGCAGTTTTTTCTTTTTAATATACTAAGTCAATATTAAAAATCATAATAACTAAATAAATGGCGTACAAGTGATTTGTAAAAGTATATACAACTATCTTTTTTAAAAATTTAAGCTAATCTTTTTCCTTTTTTTTTTGTTTTCTAGAAAGCGTCGACTTCGTTAACAGTTTTACATTCTTAATTATTTAGTTTAGTTGATGTTTATACGTAACAAAAAGAAAGCCATACTATAAACATAACACACTTTGAGGAAGCAATTTTTTTTTTTTTTAAATTTCAACTTATTAATATAATTATTTTGCGACAAATGCATATGGAAAGCGCATTTAATTAGATAGATAATTCCACATTTTTATCAGTTCAACAGAAAATTGTGCAAAAATTATTTCATTCATATAAAGATAAAAAAGAAAAAAACACACAATATGCAAAAACACACATATTGATAAAAACTCAAGATAAGAAATTACAATTATCGAACAAACCTATGTACTCGCACTATGATAATATCTCAGAAATACAGAGAAAGCAGCCTAATTTGAAAAAAAACACAGTACAATCACTGTTACTCATTACTCCAGGACACTAAGATAAAAAGAGAAGGAAAAAAGAGCAGTCTTTGAATTTCACGGACATACACATATAAGAATGTAGAAGAATTTACTATATAGCAGCTGAGACTTATAGAGAGCAGGTCCTGCTAGGTGTGTATATGTGTATAAGGCCAAGGAGAAAGGAGTTCGAGAGTAGTGGTCATAACTCACACGCACTATGCTATGTTATGTAGGCTTGTTTAGAAAAGCGAGGACGGATATATATGTGTGTGTGTGCCGAAGAAGAAGAAGGTGTATAAGAAGAATATAAGACTGGAGCAGGTTAGTCGCTTGCGGTATGCGAGAGATTGACTAAAGTTGTAGTTTGAATTATTTCTTTATTATAAAAATCGCGAAGAATCACAGGGATTTTTTTTTTTTTTTATAATAGAGGGTGCGGTAGGCTTTTATTACGATATAATATACCACATGATAAGAACAGTTGGAAGGGTATGTGAATAATCATTGCGTATATATATAGTATCTGTGGTAGCATACCACATAATATACTCTCTGAGAAAATTTGTTAAGCCTACAAGTAGGCTCCTATATAGTTGGTAGCTAAGCTCGTAAAGCTTAGGATAAGTCTAATGCAATTCCGAGTAGTTTTATCCCGACCCTAATTGCTTTTACCAATTTTATTTTGAATTTTAAACCATTTTCAAAGTAGCAACGGTCTGTTTGATCTAACGAAGTAAGAAATTCTCAAAATGATTCAACCTCTTTAATTCAAATCGCATAATTTAATAATTACCATTTTTTTACATTTTTATTATTTCAATTAAAAAAAAAAAAAATTGGCAAATTTGGTAAATTATTAAAGTAGCCATAACATAATATCACACCCATGTCAAAGTATAAGTTTACACTTTAATCTTAAAAAAAAAAGTTGCAGGTCGCGTGTACAAGGTGTGTGATGCGATTTATAAAAAGTAGATACATCTATATATACACGCTACTCTCTTTCTTTCTCTCCTCGCGATTTTCTGGGAAAAAGAATCACACAAATGCTCACCAAGTATACATGTACCGTACGAGTACACGCATTTACCTCCTCCTTCTCCTCCCCCGACCATCAAGTATACACACGTATATATTCAAGATACACTCGAGGTCGCGGAAATTAAACGTAAGGTTCGCACGTTATATACGCAATAGACAATAGGTAGCTATACTGCTACTGCCCCCAAGAAGAGAGAAAGAGAGAGAGAGAGAGAAAAGTACAGTTGAATCGCGTGTCTGTTTATACTGTGTGTACCTATATGTGTGTATATGCGCTTCAATAATGGTCATTCGCACGCCTACCTCTTTATATACTGTATATAATATAGGTTCTCTCTGGATTGTGTGTAGCTAATACGGATAATCCGGCTAATGGCCTATCTTCTATATAGATATAGAAGATGATTTTTACCTAATCATAGATATTGAGAGATTGAATTAGCTTATGTGCTAACGCTCCTTTGAATATAAGGGTATAAAATATGGTGTTGATTATAGGATGGTTAATATAGTTCTTCTTTGAATTCTATATGGTTTTCAAGATGATTAGGGATTGACTGAGAGATTTTAAGATTTAACGCCTTGTTGTTGAGATGAGTTTTGATATGCGTAAAGGCAAAAGGTTTAGATTGTAACTTGATTTTATGATGATTACGGTATGATTTTTATTTTGATTTCATTTATATTTTAACAGTAATAATACCGTATATTGTTGTCAAGATAGATTATAATATATAGTTTGATGTTAAAATTGTGACAGTCAATGAAAGAAGGATGTAACAAAACAACTTAAATATACTTATGTATATATCTAATCTTGGAATCCGAAGAAAATATATATAATAACCGTGACACCAGGAAATGATTTCTTAGTATATTTATATATTTTATTCTCCAGTTATAATTGTGAGAACATCCTTGAATGAAAACATGCGGCTTTTACACTTTATTAGCTAAGATGTGTATACCTACTGCTGTTGCTGCTGTTGGCAATCGCACAAATTGCAGCAACTGCACTTTTCCATCCTTAAAGACTAAAAATAATGGCCATGAATAGTCTTAGAATCTTCTTTAACATCATACTTCATACTTCGATACTTTGACGGATTGTCATTAATATTATTCTCATTCGAACAAGTTTCCTCTACTATTTTTTTTTTTTTAACAAAAAAATTAAATAAAAAATAGAAAAAATCGTACACGCATACATAAAAAACCATATCTTTTTTATTCAGACAATTAAAAAAGAAGATTTACAGTTTTAGCATGACTTTTTTTTTATAAAAATATAAAATAACTGTAAAATCAAACAATAAGTTGAAAATCTCAAGAAAGGGTAGAAGAGTCAGCTGGTAATAGTAATAGTAGTTACAAGTAGTAACGGACTCACATAGCAGCCGCAAGTAGTAACAGATATACAGACAATTTTTTGCAAAAGGTAAGAAGGCGGGGCGCATTAATAAATCCCCTCCTTCTCCACCTCCTTCAACTTTATAAAACGGAAAATTTTATGCTGCTCATCAATTACCAACTTCACCTTCTCTTCTTTCTATTTCTCTCTTCTCTGAGCTTCCGTGCAAAGCACAGAGAGAGAGAAAATCCAACGCTATACGTATACGATTCGTATCTCAGAAAACTAATGTTTTAGCAGAGAAGCACAGAGAAGCAGCATAACGCAGCTCTGCTTCTCTTTCTCTCTTTCTTTCTTTCTTTCTCTGACAGGCGCGAACTCGAGATCCTTACACTTTTACACCTAATACACGCTATACATGCATAAACACCAAAACTTCCCGAGGGATAATACTTTTCGGTATGTGTGTATACATATAGATAGATATTTCTTGAAAAACCGCGACTTTCGCGCATCTCGAGTACCTATATATTTATACCGCGAAGGCCACAGCCTATCTGTTTAGCATCTCAAGCTACCAATACACGTTCTACACACCTATATATTCATACATAGACACAAAAACACAGAGAGATGGTCAACAAGAAAGAGAGAGAAGCTTATCTTTCCTATAGGGCGCGAAGGTGATTGAGGATCCGTCCCTATGGCGCCCGCACAATGCGCCTCTGTATACATCCTTATACTCTTTCTCTTATATATAATACCTTTTACTATGTGTATAGGTACACCAAGTGGTGGTATATACCAAAGTTCTCTATTTCTATCTTCGCAGCTTCTCTTATCTGTAAAACGGATCGCCATTAACGGCCCTGGCTTGTCTTAACGGTAAAACCTTTTCGATCGCGTATACATATATACCCTCTACTACTTGCTCCTTATAGAAGAAGCTTCCAAAGAGGGAGAAAGAGAAACATATACTAGTTGAGAAAGAGAGAGAAAGAGAATCTATACTCGTTTCAGTAAGCCCCCGAGACACCCTCTCTCCTTTTTTGCTCTTTACTCTTCACTCCCCCTCCTCCCTTATACATATATATCTGCACAACCTTCTTATGCACGGTTAATTATGTTACACGCTCGGTAATTAGCTTCCCGCACACATATAGGTACATAAAGGTATAAAGTACTGTCAATGTCGAGAAAGGGAGAGAGAGAGAGAGAGAGAGAGAACTTGTGTGCTTCGGCGCCACTCTATATCTACCTTACTCCTTCTCTCTCTCTCTATTTCCACCTTTACCTTTTCTTACTCCTGTCGTTCTTCTCCTGACAGTATATACAGGTACTGGCTTTTCCTGTCTCTTATACTTCTCGAGCACCGTAAACTTTATATACATACACTTACTTTGGTTTACCATATAGAGGTGTATAGAGTATAGATTTTATTTCTAACTTGACCTGTCTTCCCTGCTACTCCTCTCTTTGACTTTACGGTTGAAAGAGATATAGTTTTTTTGTTTTTTTTTGTATGTATGGTGATAATTTTTCGAGTGAAAAGTTAATGATATGTATTTAAAAAAATATAATTGTTTAATTTTTCCATAAGATTGATATTGAGGTCGTTTACACACACACATACACGTTGTACACGTATAGTTTGAAAAAGAGAAATAACCAATGGTACTGGATAGACGTGCTATTGATCGGTAGTGCAAAAATAACTTTATTCGGGTCACAGAACGTATCTTCTCTTTCTGTCTTTCTTTCTCACTGTGCACAGAATAAATCATTTGATATTTGATTTAAAAAAAGTCAACGTTCTTATATTTCACATTTTTATAAAAATAACAAAAGAGTTGAGACGGACGTTTAACTAAGTTTCTTTTGTTACATCGATATAAGTAAATAAATAAAAAATTTTAAAATTGTACTATTACGATTTTGTAAATCTCAAAGGATATCAGTGATGAAGGATAAATTTGAATATATATTAAAATAGTAACGTGCAAATCATTGTTACATTCAATATTCCAAATCATTTCCATATAACCAATCTATTGTTTAAAACAAAAACCAAGCTTTATTAAAAACAACAAAGACCTACCCTATATAAATAAAAACTCTTCTATTAAAACACAAATCCTTTAACACGCTCAGATAATGTTCATCAAAACACAAGCTCAACTTCCGTTCACGCAAACCATTACCAACCTTTCCTTTAACCATTGCAACTAGAGCAAGTATCAGTAAAGCCCAACACTAAAACAGCTATCATCCTAAAAAAAAAAAAAAAAATTGATCTCAAACACGCAAGCTAGCTTGATTTAATTGATTACCTTTTCAAAGCTATATAAAACACATCTACATAAAATGCCGATTAAGACGTTGTATATACTACTCGCTATTTCCGATTGGCTATATATAAAATGTCTATATTTATTTTATCCTTCCAGCTATTTCGTTTATTTATTTATTTTTTTAATTATGGTACAATCGACATATCACTAAAAACGTATATAAAACTCATCTATTTATTAAATCATTTTTTTAAACTCGTTTAATTGCCCATGAACACACACATAAACTATAATATATAAGATTCTTGTAAATTGATAACGCATCATTTGAAAAAATTCTACATATATATCTTCTATTTGTTTTCACACGCAATTCACTATATATACTCAGAGACTTAAAGATCGACCGGATATGCGCACAAGTCAATAAAAAATAAAAAAAATCTTAGCTAACTCAAGAAGAACCAAAAAAAGATACGAATAATAAGCAGAAAACAACCTTAGCAAAGCTTTAAGGTTTAGTTGTTGAGATCGATTAGCATCTAAAGATATATGTATAGATCTTTATTTTTATCTTAGCTTTTCAATCGATCTTTAAAGGATAAAGAATTAACGCGACAACGTCGTCGATGTAAAAGGATTTCCCTATCTTTTAGGTATTACATACAACATCACACTACGCATAAATGTGTGAGTCTATATATGTGTAAGCAAAAGGTATCGTCTTATGGTGAGATTAACGAGTTCCGTCATTATAGAGGGCCGCCGCCTCCGGGGTAGGTGTGTGTTTTTACGATCTTGATGAGTGTCCGCGGGTGTGACGTAATTGCATCTACTCTCCTCTCCCCTCCCTCGCCCCTTCTTGCGTATCTTTTTTTTACGAGAGAGGAGGGGGGGGGAAGTCCCCTTATTCGCGTGTTTCCATGGGAAAAAAAAGTACGCGAACTATACAGTACAACCTCTATCTCTTTTTACTTATTTTTCTTCTTCTATGCTCATCCTGCTCATCCTCATCGTTGTTGTTGTTGTTTTTTTTTCTATCTTTCTCTCTTGGCGGGCGAGAAAAGCGCGGGTCTTAGCTGTATAGACTTGAAGTAGCGGAAGTGCGGCTGGTATATATACGGGGAGAAAAAAAAAGAAGAAGAAACAGGAGGTGAGGGTTATTACGTACGGAGGACTTTAGAGAGAGAGAGAGATACTCACGGCAGCAAGCCACTGCACAATAGGAAGCAGGAATAGGGGAAAGAGGAGGAGGAGGAGATGGTGTGCAAGTTGCTTTTTTTTTCCATGCAGGTATACCGCTGTAGCAGTATAGCACTATAAGATAGTAGCAGCAAAAGCCTAAGACCTCCGTCGACGACGACGACGACTATCCTTACTCTTAATTAATTAATTTCGGTGCAATAAAGCTGATGTTGCTGCTGTTGCTGCTGTACACTGTTCTTTGCACCTCAGGTGCGAGAGGATGTGTTACTAAGGCTATATAGCGTTAAGTGTACAGGATACTATTCCGTTGAGTTGAATTTTTCTTTTTTTTTTATTTATTTATTGAAAGTTGCAAATCGAATAAGTTTGCTTAGGATTTTAGAATGATTTTTTTTTAAAGTTGGAGAAAAAATTGTTAATTATCGACAAAGTGTAAAAACAATAGAATGGTGGTTTCTATAATCGTGATGAGGATCTTTTTTTAAATAAGAAGAAGAATAAGAATTGAAAATGGATTTTTTTTTTTTTTTTTTTGAAATTGTAAAAATAACTTTAGTAAAGTTTAATGAGCATCATTAGTATTGTAGAATTAAAACTAGCATGACTCGAATACATGCATCTATAAGGTGGTCATCCCCTCCCACTTCATAAATACCTACATTCTACAGACACTATATGTGTATAACTATACGGGTAGCACGCAAGATAAACAATGAGAATGCAACGACGTCATGCATGTTGTTGTATATTTATATCTACTGGGTAGCATCTTTCAATGTGTCAGGGTTTCTTAATATTTTTGCCGAGTCAGATTAGTAGTGGATATTATAGATACATCGGAATTGTTTGTTTGAATTTCTTATACAATCAAACTTACAGAATAAATAAAATCATTTTGATTGAATAATCTTTAAAAACATATATTTTTAGTATTATATTATTTCAATAGTTAATATATTTAATTTTAATAAAAAAAAAAAAATCTTAAGAACTCATCTTTAAAAATATCAGTAAAAATTTAAAAACACCGCAGCATTGTTATTGGGTCCATACATGAGAACGTTAAGTCAATCATTAAACAACCACATCCGGTCTCAACCAATCGCGACTTACTATACTCACACCCTGGAAATACTTCCTGTTCATCACGTCGTCGTCGTCGTCGTCGTCGTCGTCGTCGATTCTCCCGGTCACTTTCTCAGAGTCAGTATACAGTCACGCGATACCGATATTGTAGCAGTTCTTTCATGATTTTAATTATATCTATACAGAAGAGCGAGTCTTTTGCTTGATCGCTTCTAAATTATAATTTTTTTTTTATTATTATTATAAATGTGGTATTTCCTTTTTGATTGACTTCTTGATCTGTGCATGTAACATTTTTCTTTTTATTGTCTTCATACGCGTTTCATAAAAAGTCAGATAATTATTAGTGTAAGGGTTACTGAGAATTCTCAGACTAACACTTATTTATTACCCTTTATAATTGGAATAGAAATAGATTAAAGGACAAACACACTCATGTATAATATATAATTATTATTTAGATCGTTTATATAAAATTAAAACTATAAAATTACCCATCACACATACGATTTCATCACAAAACACAAACATATAATAGTGTTTTCACAGTAACGCATTATAAGACACGCAGCTTTGTTTTTATACCTTATAATATACATTTGCTCTCTCTCTCTTTCTCTTTGAAACCCTTCCATTAATATATCTTTCCCGCACTAGTACAAACACACATACATACAAATACACATTTATAGAACTGATGCAGTGTGTTTCACATAGTTTCTTCCGGCTTGAAAGAGAGAGAAAGAAAGAGAGCCTTAGAGGCATTCGATAAACCGTAAGAGATGCGCGACACGCAGACACGTCGTTCGTTCTCCGTAAGTTCTCTTAGACCCTGTAGGAATAACGACTCTTCTATCCTCTCTACCTTCACCTCCTCCTCCTCCTCCTTCATCTTCTCTTTTAACTTACCCTCTTCCTCAAGTCTGACTTTTACAAGACGAAGGGATAGGGAGGAAGGGAGAGAGAACTAGTCGCAAACGAATTCCAACTCGCAATAAAAGCTGTCCGTCACTTTTTAATTGCAGCACAAACACACACATATACAGTCAGAGAGAAAGAGAGTAAAAGAGCAAAGCTTAGAAAAAAAAAAAAAATACAAGAATCTTGCGTCGTGAAATTTCTTCTATAGTATATAGCAACTCAAGGCGTGAAAATACCCTTAACGGTATAGGTATATGTATCTTTTATACCTTTAGTCAGATGCACACGCACAAGAGAGAGAAAAAGAGAGACATGATGTGCCGATAAGCAAGAGCACGAGTTTATTCGCGATAAAAGGTAAGCACTACAAACGCGTAGACGTCGCAACTGAGAGAAAAAAAGAAAAAAAAAAGAAAGAACGCAAATTACGAGCAACAGAAGAAGAAGAAGAAGTACAACGTATTTTAACATACATAGAACGTTAGAAAACGATTGGCGAAATAATTGTTCCTTCGAGTCGTTTCTACTATTACAACCACTACTACTATCAATATAAAGTGAAACAACCGTTCTTGTCCAACCCTTTTCGTCTTCTTCTTTCTATTTCTTTGACCTTTGGCAAATCTTTAGCGGGATCTCTTGAAACGTATAGTCTATGGACACACCGGGATTTGGCAAACGAAATAAGAGGTATAGCGAAAAATCAAGACTATGTATAGCGGAGCTGAGAAAGATAATTAATGCACAGAGAAAATAGACTAGGTAGGTGTGTGTATGTGTGTGTGTATCAGGATAGTATGTATAAACAGGGGTGCTGCTATTGCTGTTGTTGTTGTTTGTTGGTGTATATATATATTTATTTCAATATATAGGTATACTCTATTATAGTGGCTGAGGAGTAAAGTTAAGAGAATCTAGGGTGAGAACGTAAATGCAGGGTCGTAGTATAGTGGTGGGTTAGACTGATTTCAGGAGCTAAAGAAGAAGAAGAAGAAGGAGGAGGAGGAGAAAGAGAAGAAGGCTGAATAACAGGACGACTCTTGGGATTTAATCTAATTAGCGGACTGTAATTTCAGACCTGTTTAGATTTTTTAGTGGTAGACAATTGTTGGATTGGATCTCTGTATATAAGCTTATTGTTACAATTAATTTAACAGTTATTATACGGCTGATTATATTACCTGTATTGATTTATCGATTGGTGATAAATATATAATATGGAGATATAAATAAAATTAATTCGAGATTAATATTAAAATTTCAGCACTGCACTTATATGTGTGTACATATAAATCAAGAATCATCCAATATTTTTTTTATTTATAACGACATGACTATATTTATGAATCGATCTATTTGTAAACATACATACATACACACAGAGAGACTTGCACTAGTAAAGAATAATAATTAGCTCGATCAAGTTACCACATAAGCATTCAGTCATCTATTTATGAAACAAGTATCAATTCGATAGAATCATCGAATGAAAAGCCTGATGATGCACATATATATCTATACATATAAGCAAAAAAAACATGATCCAGCTCATATACATCAAGTTGCGGAGACGTGAAGAGTAACGATTTTACCCGTGACCAGGAATATTTCTTGCGCTGATTCGAGAGAAAGAGAAGGAGAGAAAGATATGAGGAGGTAAAAGAAGTTGCTCAGCTTAATCTTCTCCCTTGTAGCGAGAGAGAGAGAGAGAGAGAGAGAGAGAGACGCCAATCATCATAATCGTCTCGGTCGTAATTCAATTGCCTGGTGCTTCATGTCTCGAGAGTCTAGAGACTTAAAAAAAACGTTAGGATTGGAAGAAGCTATATAATATGAGAAAGAAAGAGAAAAAAAGATATAGTGCAAGTATATAGTCAATCAGTGACGGTGTACATGTTTATAAAAAAAAAAAAAAAAAAAAAAAAAAAAAAAAATTAAAACGAGTACCAGAAGAATCAACGGTCATGGGTATAGAGATAAGAAAAAACAAAATTATCTGCCCTTGGTTGATGTTTTACAGTATATGAGAAAATAAAAGCTGCAGGTTGCAATTGTCCATAATAGTAATACGACGTTTTATTCTGGTTTAACTACTTCTTTTTCTATCGCAAGTGTCGTTTTTTTGCTGCTTGCCAATATTCATAGCTTTTTTTACATGGCTGCCTTTTTAAAGTTCTGACTACTTACGGTTATAGTTTGCAATATGGGTGAGTTGATTCTTGATTTTCTTTTTAAATTAAAATATGTTTAGACTGTTTGATTAGGACTAACGTCTCTTACAAATAATAATTTTAATTATTTATCATATTATATTAAATTCACTGGTTACGTACAATAGAATCTTTTATTCTCATAAAAAAGTCATCGATTTTCTTCTTATAAACTCACACATATATATACACAGGCAATTATACAAATATGAAGGCCATATTACACACCAACAAAAAAAAAAAAAAGTTCAACAAACCACATATCATGTATACAATACATAAAATATAAGGTGTCTGAAAATCCATTTATCCGTGCTCAAATCGATATGCACACATACACACATAATAAAGGATAATCTCAAAATACACAAGCATTGATCCTATCCAAATAACCTCGTAAAGGTAAAATACATATACACACACACACATACACGAACGTTTGAAAATCCTGTTGTATATAATAAGGAAGACTCACATATACGTGTCGCTTCAAACCACTTGACGCAAAAGACCACGCACGCGTAAAAAGAAAGAGAGAGAAAGAGAGAGAGAGAGAGAGAGTTCACAGGTATCTTATTCTCACTCAAACGCTGTGTCTCTTGCTCTCAAAGAAGAACATATCCAAAGTCCAGTTGATTTTCTCTTTCTTACACCTGTATAATATATAGGGTCGCAGGTTGAATATAGCAGTCCAAGAGAAAAAGAGAGAAGAAGAGAGTGGGGCTTATATATGTATAGTAAAATGCAGGCTTTTCAGTTCCATACTCATATATAATATACCTGTATATATGCATGTATATAGACAAACAGAGCATGTATACGTACGTGTGAGAAGAGTAAGATAGTGTATAGCGCGCATATTTAAAGTATGTCCCCTTCTCCCCTTCTTTTTCCTATACCTCTATAAGCGAGAAGGAAGGGTGTTACACCGGTGTGTAAACAAGCCGCGAACGTAGAGGCGCACCACGCTCCCACGCAACCTTCGACTCTCTGCCTGGAAGAGACTATACCTATAGGCAGCTTATTACCGCATTATTAATATTATTATATTGGGTTGTATTATCATTATAATTTTGAGTGAGAGAGAGAGAGAGAGAAAAAGGAAAAAGCGACACACACTCTATGCGCTGCCGTATAGGTAAAATTCCTTGAGAGAAAGACCATCGATGCTCTTGCGTTTCTTGAAGCTTGTCGTTAGCGTTTGAATTTTTTATTTTCAATTTTTTATTTCTGATGTAAAGGTACCTTATATAAGTATATATATCCTTCGCACCTCTTACTCTTTCTCTCACTTACAAGACACGCCACCGGACATTGGTCGTGTATAAGTAAAGAGAGACGCACGAGGACACGAAGATGCAAAAATAAAAAAAGAAAAAAAAATAAAGTGTTGGAGGCCCCCCTGTGCCGTGACTAATATTTGTACGCGGTGTTAGAGAGAATGGGATTTTTCGTCGAGACGAGAATTGAACTAGCGGAGTAACCAAGCAAGCAAGCAAGGCAACCACATGTGCGTATATATAAGTATACATACGAGAAATGGACTCTCTCTCTCTCTCTTTCCTCATTCACCTCATCTTGAAGTTCACTTATCTTTTTTGCATTCCTTGCTTGCGCGCGTTTGGTTCTCCACCTTCGCAACCAAGCATCAGGTATACATATATAAGTATAAATGGTTCTTTATTATTCTTCTTCTTTGTCACCTGAACGAACGCAGCGACGTTATTGACCGCTGGTAATATTTATTGGTAAAAATTAATATCCACTGTATATTTATCAGCGAGCATATAGCGCAATGCGACTTGGTGTTAATTTATATTATCGTCCCGACACATATGTGTATGTATATGTGTACGTATATATCAAGTAAAATCGGTTTATAAAAGCTCATATGTTATTGCATGCGTTTAATCACAACAACACACTTATGTATAGGGGAGACCGGGGCTACATTCAAACGGGGCTTGATTAAAATTTTGAGATTACTTTTGATAGAATTAATGCAATCCAACGAAACTTGGGGGTTA
>JAPYZE010003813.1:0-32015 GCA_030522805.1 Leptomastidea abnormis | reverse complement strand
TATATATATATAAAATGAGTTGTAATAAATGTAAATTCGTATAATTTCGGATGCCAGCATATGTGTACCTCTACATACATGCATGTGTACGGCTTCTTTCACATAATACACAAGTTTCAAGAAGTTTCTCAATTTCTACGGCATTAATTACAATAATCGTATATACATATATTATAATATATAGGTAAGCTTCGAACCTTCAGCAGTCTTATATTCTCGATTCAAAGTTATGGAGAACAACTCCCCGAAAGAAAATAAAGCGTAAGAAGAAGAAGAGGAAGAAAAAGGAAAAAAAAGCTAAAACGGCTAAGGTAAAGAAGAGAAAAAAATATGCGAAACAATTGCGTGCAATATAGTGGAGGGGAAAAAAGTGCCGAGAAAAGCGCGTGCATACATACATACATACAGAGAGAGAGAGAGAGAGAGAGAGAGAGAGAGAGAGAGAGAGAGAGAGAGAGAGGGAGGGAGAGAGAGAGGGAGAGAGAGAGAGAGAGAGAGAGAGAGAGAGAGAGAGAGAGAGAGAGAGAGAGAGAGAGAGAGAGAGAGAGGTAAAGTGCACAGCGTGAGAATGGAGCGCGCAGAAACTCGCGGGGCTTGTTTGTATATGTAGGTTTGTACACGGCTGCAGCCTAGAAATTCGTGCGAAATACGCCGAGATAGCATAAGCACACACACACACACACACAGTATAGTATAGCTGCAGCAGTAGCAGCAAGTAAGCCTTTCCAACCTGCGCGAGAATATAAGAGACTTTTGTATAAGCAAGAGCAGCAGCAGTGCTATATGGAAAAAGAGAGTCGCGGCTGTACAGAAAATGTGTTTGTTTATGTGTGTGGCCGTACTCTTTATATACATCTCTCGAGAAAGAGAGAAAGAGAACGCGCCTGCTGTTTTATTATATATATAGCCGTGGATATATTATGTTGGTAATATATATCGAGCACGCCTCAGGCTAGAAAGTGTATGTAAGCCGGTCGAGAGCATATACATATATACAGCACCAAGATCGACTTGCACAAACTCTTGGCACTCGCGACTGGGCCAAAAATCAAAGAGATCTTGGCTTGATACGATATCTATCCGGGATACCTATCACGCTCTCGAGCTTGTGCTCCGTATATGTACTTTTTTTTTTTTTTTTTTTTTTTTTTTTTTTTGTCGATACCAGAGATTTGGCGGGAGTTATTGCCGAGGCTGTATACTGCGGATGTTGAATATGTGGATGTATATCGACTTTCCTCATTAGCGAAACAAGCGAGAATAATATGTTTTGGATTATTGTGACGGCTAATGTACATACATGTTGCGATAACGTTTTTTAAACACAGTTATTTCTTGTTTTCGAGTGAAATTTTGAATGAGCTTTAATTAGAGGCCGGATAAATTGTATTATTGGAAAATTAAGGTGACTACTTTGTTTGTGAGAATTTATTGTGACCTCAAAATATAAATGTCGTTTTCAAAAGCAGTCAACGAGTTTACTTTAATTAATTAGCTTGATAAAATTTATGAACAATTTTTTGATGCTGTAGTAAACTTAAACTACATACTACTGATACCCAATTCGTCGGTCAATAATTTGAATAAAATAAACTGACCTACTTTAATAATTTTCATTGATCTCCGTGAAATAAAATGAATGAAAAATTTAATAGTTTCGCTTGATTTGTGCATATTGAAAAGAAATTAAGAAATAATAGCACCTTTTTAAAATAAATTACTTATTGTTAAAAAAGATGAAATTTTATAGTCTTTAATTCTAATCACGATTTCTTCTTATTCAAAGAAATAATTTTAGAAAAATAAAAAATGGATATAAATTATTTGATTTTTATTAAAGTACTTTGAACTTACAACTATTGTTAAGATTGCAGTCTCGTCTTACACTATATTGCATTCATTCACAAGTAACTGATTTTTCAAACTGAACACATTTTTCACTTTTGATACTTTTTATACTTTCTCAAGTTTTAGAGGAAATTATTTATTTCTTTTGTCTTTAACGTAATATAAATATTATTTAAATCACCTGTTTTATTACGTATGTAAGTGTTTTTTAAATAAATATTAAATGATAAATTTCAGTACAATATTTATTATGATAAAAACTGACTAATCCTTTTGATAATGTTGTATATTTTTGCATTAAAAAAATTAAGAAGATAAAAAATGATTATTATTTATTTTTTCTAAAGTTGACATACAGTGGAAAAGAAAAATTATGAATTTTGCAATTTCCATTTCGCTATGTTATCCTCGACTTTCTGTAGAGTTTCTGCTGTCTGAAAATATTTAATTTAATTATAACATGAATGCTCTCACTTAAAAGTGAAGCGTACACAATGAAATTTTTGAAATTCGTGTTACCTTTATAAAAGTAAAACGTACGCCATCCTCTCCAATATGTTTGTGTTCTGAACTGTAAAAACTGGATAATGGAAAACCTTGTAGTCTAGCATTTTTTATCATCCATTTTATAAATTTATGATCCTTAAAATCCCCTATTTCTTTATTGTAGTCGACGCCGGCGACACCTTCTAAAGATGTCAAGTTCGCTATTAAAAAATATCCAGCTTGCGGAATTATTGGAATCATGCCAAAGTCGATTATTATTTTAATTAAATAATTCCTCTTCTTTTCCGCTTCATCTCGGAACCTGTTTAGATACGAATTTGGTTTACCTAAATCTAATAACTCTTGTTCAAAAGTTGCTGCAAATGCATCCTAAAAAAAAAACTCTATTAAAAAACTTTATACATTTATATTAAAATATATAATTTACGTAACATACCTGTATAGGCGTAGCGACACTATCCAATAACTGTCCTTGCAAAAAATTTAAATTATTTACAATTTCAGCACCCCCGTAAAGCCAGCCGAGTCTGTAACCCGGAGCACAGAAAGTTTTACTACCCGAGGATATTGTTATAGTTCGGTGAAACATGTCGGGAAGAGTTGCTAAATATAATAAATAGCGTTACACAATTACTTTTTAAACTTGAATTATAATGTCATATAATATTTTATAATGATTTAAAAAACATAATTACCTATTCGAATGTGCTTTTCATTATCATAAATTAAAAATTCGTAAACTTCGTCGCTTAATACAATCGTATCCCACTTTTTGGCCAAATCAGCAATGAATTCTAATTCTTCTCGTGTAAACACTTTGCCTGATGGGTTGTGTGGATTATTTATCAAAATACCTTTGGTTTTATTATTAAATGCATTTTCCAAATCTTTTCGATTAAACGTCCAATCGCTGCTTGTCATTCGATCGCCTGTCTTGTTCTAAAATAAAGATTAAATTTATTTTCAAAAATACGATATGTTTAAAATTCAATTATGAAAACTCAGATACCAATTGTAAAGTGACTATTCGTGGAAATCCAAAAGCCGCTTTGACAGAAGGAACGTAATTATTGAAATACGGTTCAAAAATAATCCATTCATCCCCTGGAGACGTGTGTGCATTAATAGTTGCAAAAATAGCTTCAGTTGCTCCAACAGTGATAAAAACATTTTTTTCCGGATCTAAAGTCCGGTTTAACAGTTGAGAGTAGAACTTAGCTAAAGCCTTACGCAGTCTTGGTTCTCCCTGAAATGTTATATGTATTTGAAATGTTATTCAAAATCGTATGGCCGCTACTTTTGAATTACGTAATTTACAATCACATACGCTGGTTTTGCTGTATTGACTTAACGAGTAGTTGCCCCAAATTGCATTCGCTAATGCTGACCTTAACACGTTTGGAGGGTCAAAGTCAGGTGAGCCTGTGCCTAAATTAACTGGATTGTATTCGTTTTGAACAGCTTGTAAGATGTTACTGAAATAACATTACATTGAAAATTTATTTAAAGTTGATTTCCTCAATTTATATGTACTTACAATACGGTTACATTATTGCCTTCTAAACGTTGAGGCACAGAAAATTTACTTCTTGCCGCCATCAATAGCAATTTGTTTGAAATTAATATCTACAAAAAATGTACAAAATTGATAGGTGTTTGCTTTTAGTGAAAATTTTATCTAACGTAACTATGACTTACCAATAATAAAATAAATTTCAAATAGTTGATGTTTAAAATTATCATTATTATTATTTTTACTTTCTTATGGAACTAAAATAGTATATTTTGACACGTGCGGGTAAGACAGTTTTTTAGCGTTGAGGAGGTTTTGCCTTGAGGAAAAAATGCCTCAACGCTAAAAAATGACTTGTCCTCCAGTGTCACACGATATTTTATTCCCAGAGAGCCTAAGAACCATTTCAAAATTGCGATTTTTAGGCTTGAGGGAATAAAATATATTTAATAAATTATATAATTGTTTAAAATTATAATTAATTAGACTATTTTTATTTTTCAGGTATGTATACACGTGTTTAAGATTTTTCTGCTAAATAACTGTAAGTTAAATTTATTTCTACAAAATGTAAATAATTATATAAAATTTACTTTTTCATATCGCATATATTTTATTTGGTGTTTTATAGTAAAAAATTTTTTTTTTGAATATTATTTAGTACTAATAAAAACATAGCGAGTAATAAAAGGCAAACGAGGATAAATAACGGAGAAGTGGCGCTCAACTACAAATTAATTTTTTTTTATCTTAAATTGCTAGTTTACCGATAGACAGTCTTTTTATAAAGGAAATACAATTTTTCTTCATCCTCCGTCGGTAAAATAGATTTTCCACCAGTCTAATTTGTATGTGAGCAGACTCCGTATTTTATCATCATTGATAATACAGATTTCTACCTTTCTAAAAGATTCTTATTTTTTCTTACAATAAAACTAAATGAAGTGTAGAATTAGATGCAGTTGAATAGATTAATAACTTTTTTGAAACATGAATTTCATTTCTTTGCAAACACTCACAACAGCTGTTAGAAATAAATTAAATCCAATACATTTATTTTTATTTTCAAATCTAAAATTCATTTAACTTTTTTTAATTGTTTTAATTAAGTTTTAAAGTTAAACAGGGAATGACGCACTTATTAGTTAAGTTGCGAATACATTTATTTACTGAATTTAAAATAAAAAAATATGCACTTCACAGTGCAATCGCACCTCGTCAATTCGAAAAAATGAAGAAACAATGATTTATGCGAATGAAATTTTGAGAATGATAATTACGGATAGATTGAATTAAAGGCATATAACAGTAGTTTTACAAAGTATATTTACTAAAAAAGTAATATAAAAAATTATGCAGTATGTATTTAAATGCGTACAGCTATTTCATTTTATTATTTTGAAGTGAAATAATAAACAAAGAACTTTTAAAAAATCGATAAATGTGGTGTTACCTGGTTGTAGCTAATTACTGAATCCTGACGATTATCACATAAACACCAATTTTCAATGCATCCCTCTATTTATAATGTTAATATTGACTAAAAAATAATCGATTTTAAGAGGCTCAAGAGATTTTTTTGGAAGAGCCCTACTTCTACATGCAGAATGGTCTCTTATCGATAATCACACGATCAATGCGCGATCAATTACCATTCGCGTAAAAACAGCGCGAGATACTTAGTGTGCATGCTTAAAAGTCATTTGCATACTGAATCGGATATACAGAAATACTTGACATTAAATAAGGAATTCTAGAAGAGCTTACAATTAAATGTTATCTTTTTGATTGTGAGCAATTGTTAAGATAGTGCAAACAAATTCTTAAGCTCGTTTGGTGTCTGTGTGTATACATGCTACAAGCAATTTAAAATTTACATGGATATTATAATAAGTATGATAATTACCACCAAGCCTTTTTTTCCGGGAATATAAATTTCTGCAAAAAAGCAAAAGGGTTCAACGAAGCTTAAATTCGTCTTTTGAAAATGTATGCATAAGACAGAAGAAAGAATATAGAGAAGAAGAAAAAGAAGAAGACCGCAGAAGCTTTGAAAAGAATACCCAATTGCCTTGTTCTCGATACGTATATAAAATTTGCAACATAAAGCCCATTGCTTGCACTCTCTCGAGGTACTTTGCTTTCTTTTCACCCCGCCCTTTTCTTTTTTTTTTCTTTTCTTTTTCACGTCATTGTCGCAAGCTTGTCAAAAGCTTTTGCCTTGTCGTCGACCCACAAGCGCGATATAACCGAATCATCGCTTGTTGAGAGAGAGAGAGAGAGAGTGAGAGAGAGAGAGAGCAAGAGTGAGAGAGAGAGAGAGCAAGAGTGAGAGAGAGAGAGAGCAAGAGGGAGAGGGAAAGAATTATCAACCTAGAACCGCTGAATAAGCAAAAGTTTAAGCCTCTTCAAACAAGTTTTGATGCTTGTTTGATTTATTTCTCTTTTATGAAACTTGAATGTTATTTCAGTTGGAAAATATAAGTTTATTTGACAAACTAATTGCATTAAGCTTCAAAGCACGTGTTCCTTGATGCTTGCAATGAATCTTTAATATTACTCAAACATTTTAAATATTAAGAAAGTGGAAAATATGTATATAAGCTTCTTCCGAAATTTCGATCAAATATTAATGACCCAATTTTAAAGAGGTGAGAGAAAAGTGTTAGTAATCTCTACCCCTCCGGGGCAGAAAATAAATCGAAAGAGGTCGAAGAAGATACTCTCTTGGAATCCACTCGAGGAACTCTGTATAAAACTCAACTCAACTCTCTCAACTGATGGACTATCGAGAGAGAGAGAGAGGCACATCTTCTGCTCGGCGTCTTCGTCTCCCTTTTGAAGCGAGATAGAGTGAGAGAAAAAAATACGAACGAGACGACGAAGACACGAGTCTCTGCTGGACCCTTATAGTTTGCACAAAAGAGAAAAAGCTCTCGTCGCGACCCCGACAGCATCGCCAGTTTCCTCGAGCTTCTCTCTTATATTCACTCTCTTTCTCTTTTCCACACTTATACTCTTTCTTTTTCTTCTTCCTTTTTTTTACTTTTCCATCTTCTCTTTTTTGCCACAGGGATATCGAGGTTTCTACGATGGTAAGTGAGTGCTGGAAGAGTAAAAAAAGAGAGAGAGAGAGAGAGAGAGAGAGAGAGAGAGCGAGAAATTGAGCGGGCAAAAGAGAAGGTAAAGCTAAGAGAGAAAATGATAAACTCGCGATGAAAAGCTTTTCTTGCCCTCAAGACTACCACGGAAATCTCAAATGGTCCCACGAGCACACACACACACACACACACGGTCGGCAGTGACTTTGCTTGCTTGCTTGCTTGCTTGCTTGCTGTGGGTTCGTGCTTTTCTCTTACCCTTTTTATAGACGTATATAACCTACGCGGAAATAATTCAGCGCGGCAGCTAAAAATTTCTGCTGACGGCTGAGACGAGGCAAGTCCCGCTCGCTTTTGTGTACGTAGCTTAGTTGCAAGAGCTGCAAAAGATGCCGGAGTTTCTAGTTTGAGCTTTCGCTCCAGCAGAAGCTAATTTTTTTGCGCTTGAGCTAAAAGTTGTAAGCTCGGTGTCTAGAGGATTTCTCTCTCTCTCTCTCTTTCTCTCTGGGGACAAGACGTTCTAGTAGGTTTTCTGGCTTAAGCGCTTCAGACACGTTCTGGAATGATAATTAAAATTGCTACTTTGCGAATGAAAAATTTTGATGTGTTATAGCAGTTTTGATGATGAAAAAAAGAATAGGGAAAAAAAATGTTTTAAATAAAAGTGAAAAATAATTATTAAATAGGTACCTAGAAATTATTAAAAACTGTTTTATTAAAATATATCAGCTTGTATAGTTGAAATTATTTCAAAATTATAATCTTTTAATATTGTAGGTTTATAATTAAAATTTAACTGTACAAATGTTAATTAGATTTTTATGTTCTTTAAGTTTATTGTCTCATTAAAAATTTAATTATTCTATTAATAATGTGCTTCTTCAAGACATATCTAATTACCGCGTTTATCCAGTTTTTTAAATCGTCACGCACGGAGGTTATTGGTTATCTGTATGTTTTATATTTTTAACTGCTCCTTTTTATAAACTCATTGTATTGATACAAATCCTTTATTTTTTTAAATTAATTTATGAAAGTTAATTATAAATATGTAGGTATATAATGGAATATTATGCTATAGATATTTACGAAACTTTTATTTAATCAAAATATTTTGCAACTGCATATGAGTTGATTTTTTTATTCAAATTGATTTTATTGTTTATTTTAGTGATTTATTCAATATCTTACTGTTTCACTTTTATATTATGTTTAATGATTATATGAAAATTCAGTTATTTACATAATAAGTTGTTACAAATATATAAACAGTACCAAAACTTTGACGATGATTTTGATTTAAAATTTTTTTAATAAAGAATAAACGATTAATTGAAAATATAGCTTTGTGATGCTTTACTTGTTGCAATTCTTGCAAGTGAAACTATACTGAATGAAATGTTATATTAAATTTTTCTCATCATATACCTGAAGCTGTGGGTGTGTATTCGAATGCAAATATTCTATCTTCATCGTTATCTCTTGTGAAAATAATTGGCTTGGTAAATTTAATTTTTCAGCTGTAAACAGAATATGCGTTCATTATCGGTACTGACAAAAAAAAATATTTTCCTGGTATGATAATTCAAGGATTATGAAAATAAACAAGGCATGACTGATAATTACCGATATTGCAATAATCAAGTGTTAATTTGATTATTAATAAACGCTACATCAGTCCAAGCATATTCCTTGGAATAAAAAAAAAGAAGAAAATAATTCAAATGTACACTAAAACAATCATTCCAAGAGTCTTGTAAACAAGTTTACGCTTTAGTCAATATAAATATCTCTCTCTCTCTCTCTTTACCTTACCTTAAACCTCGATGTGACAGGTGGAAGAATCAAATTCATCGAAACACGCCCCGCAACATATTTCCCGAGAAAACGAAATACGACTCTCTTTCTCTCTCTCTCTCTCTCTTTCTCGTCAAAGTATCCAGTGTAAGAGCCAGGACATGATCAGGCCGCGAATCAATCGATTTTTCTTTATTCTACCACTCTTTTGTCTTCTCGAGCTTACAATGAGACGTATTAGATGTTGGCAGACGAAAATTTATGCGTACGCACGTGCGCCTCCACAGCTTTTCCGTGGCCAAGCGTTCATGAACACACTGGATCGATGTGCCTGGCATTTTTTTCCAAGCTGCGATCTCTCCATTTTCGCTCAACATCTTTCTTGTAGTTCTTACACTTTTTTTTCTTCGACCGAGAAATCTGACGTGACTTTGCTGTATAGATCTTCAGATCGTGTTGCTCTTATTTCGACTTTAGCCCAATGTAATAGTTCCTAGGAATTTACCTTTATAAACCAATATTGTAAGATCCTCACAAATTCAAAACATTTCTTTTTAGCTAAATCCAAAAAGTTTTCCTTGTAAAATTCTGAATGATGAATTTTTTAGCATCTCTCTTTCTCTCTCTTTCGCTCCCCTTTAATCTGGCCTATTCCATCTATATACGTGTCTCAAAGGATTGTTATCTGACTGCCACGTGCAGTAGGAAAAAAGAAAAAACGGGGGGAAAAGAGAGGGGGTGGGGAGAGGGGAGGGGAAAGAGACTTTAGGGGGCGGGGGGGGGGGGGGGAGTAGTAGTATAGATACAATGAAGCCAGTAAAAAGCAAGAGGGAGGATACGATAGGTATACGCAAGCGCGCGCGAGTGTGTGTGTGGACATATACTCTTGCGTGTGGGTGGCAGTGTGAGGCAGTAGGGGTCGATATTTTAACGGCACACTGTCCTGCCATCCTTATACTCTCCTCTGGCCATCGCCACTCTCGGAGCACCCTTCTATCCCACGTGTACGCGTACTGGGTACCACAGAGACAATAACGGCTAGGCAGCAGTAGCGTCGTTCGCTACACTCCAAAGTGCCACAAAGTTTTGCCTTTGCTCTCTATCTATCTCTCTCTCTCTCTCTCTCTCTCCCTCTCTCTCTCCCCGCGCGAGCTTTATAACTACGTAGCGTCGCGTATGGAGCTTCGCGAAGTAGGGGAAGCGACTGCCTGCCTGTTCGTCGCAGGGCCATGCTCATGGCCTATAGAGGCTCTCTTTGCCTTGCACAACAGTTTGCTTCCTTCCTCCCTGCTGTCTGGTGTATGCTGGTGGCTGCTGCGCTGCTGCTGCTCTAATTCCTAATCGTTATGCGCCGAGACTGAACAACTAACGAACCCAACTCTCACGCATGCTGTCTCTCTCTCTCTCTCTCTCTCTCTCTCTCTCTCTCTCTCTCTCGGCTGATGCCACCGCCACCGCTGCCACGCTTTTACTCCTAATCGCCTGCTCGTGATTATCGCCGTAAATCAATTTGCGCCTACTACGCTCCTCAAATACCAACTTTCCTTCACTCTCTTCTTCTTCTTCTTCTTCTTCTTCTTCTTGGATTTTTTTTCATCCATATGGTTGCTTCTTTTTCGGAATTATTCTTTTTCTCTATTACACTTCTCTGACTTGGCGCTTATTTTTTCTTTTTTGGGGAGTTATTCTTATATTTTGAAGCTCGGAGAGGAGATGGTATTTTTTTGTCGAGCTGAGACCAACTCCAAAGGGATATGTATCAGGGAGAAAGGCTGTTATATTTCAGCGAGGATTTGCTGCGCTTGATTTTTGGATATATTTTTTTTCTT
This sequence comes from Leptomastidea abnormis, assembly GCA_030522805.1. NCBI lineage: Eukaryota > Metazoa > Arthropoda > Insecta > Hymenoptera > Encyrtidae > Leptomastidea > Leptomastidea abnormis. The sequence continues at coordinate 21,420 of JAPYZE010003813.1, read as the reverse complement.
CTTTTTTTTCCTTTTTTTTTGCTGGTCTCTCTGGTCGTGGAGTGATAAAAATTGTTACTTTTATCGGAATTGGGTGACGTTGATTGTAGAACAGAGTGTTAATGAAAAAAAAGGAAAAAAAAAGAAATTCGAGCATTGTGGAACTTTTAATAGTTGCAATAAATTTTATAAAATAAAAAGAACATTTTTTGTTCTTTTGAATTTTGATTTTAATATAAAATTTTTAATATATTTTTGATTGACAATTTTACAGTGTCTATTTTTAGACAGGAGAATTGGGACGAGGTGGATTGTGAATTCGAAAACTTTGAAATATTACTCCTTTAATTTTAATTTTTCAATTTCATTTTACCTGGCTAATAAGTTCTAATATTAGACAAGATGTGGTGGATAATACGATCTTATGTAGGACACAATCATTTTAAATTGGCCATGAATATGTTATAAATTTTAAAACTCTTTGTCTAATTAATTTTAAAAATATGTAGATAATGTTCTGCTGTTTTTTTCACCTTCATTTTCTCACTAGTATTCGTATAAAAAATATTTATATTTCAATATTCTCGTATGCATCCTATACATTATGCACATTATTATACAACTTATTCATCCAACTTTTCTGATTTTCTTTTTTTTTCTTTTTCAACATAACAGATAATAAAAACTTTAATGTATGTAGTTACAAACTCTACATAACACAAGCTTTACAATGCAAAATCTAATCGAAACATCGTTTACATAACGTCTGAGCAGAAACAAAACATGAAAAGTAAAAAACAATAAAAAAAAAGAATATCCGATAAAAGCAGCGCACATCGCACATCGAAGTTTGGATTAAAGTTGTATAAATTTCATTTGCTTAATCCGATTACCGAAGAGCTCTCTCTCTCTCTCTCTCTCTCTCCCCCCCTTTAGAAATACATTTTCCCACCTGTAGAAACACGCATATCCGTCGTTCTCCTGTGTACTTTGAAGATATAGAAAGAGAGAGAGAGAGAGAGAGAGAGAGAAAGACTTGCCGATCTCAAGTCCTCAACCAGCTTCATTAATCCAGTACGATATTCCCAATCTTATTCCAAGGATCGTACGGAAATTAAAAGAGCCAAATCGTCTCGTCAATTCCCCAAGCTTATCTCCTCTTCAAATCGATCTAACTATACCAGCGCGTTTCAACTATAAGTACTAGAAAGCTCGCGTCATCCTGCTCGAATCTATGCTGTTGACGAGCGCAGTGTAGTAGAAGTGAAGGAGGGATCCCGACATCATCGCGTCGATTTTTTGCGGCCCAACTCTCGGTTATGACTACTCGAGGGGGCGATATAATAAATGTAAATTAGTGCAGCTGGCTGAGCGAAGAGGAGAGTATAGTACACCTTCTCTCTTTTTCTATGCGAGAGGGCACCTTCCATAAAAGATACTATATATTATACGTTGTTGTTAACCGTCACGGCCGCCGGACCGCAGGAAGCGGAAACGGAAGCAACGTGTCGCGCCGCGACGCTAGGATAACAGTAGCTGCAGCAGCAGCAGCAGCAGCAGCCACTGCGTCGTTTTGCTACTCTCAGTATATATAGGTACGTGTACAACGCGCATCTTTAAGCGCTTTCTCTTGCATTTATTACGGATGCTTTGGTAAATGGTAACGAGCGAAACCATCACTTGCGTTCACAGTGATACAGATGTATATATGTATGTGTTTAAATCATTATAGTCGTTCAACGACTCTGACAATATAATATTATTGCATTCAATATATGCTGCTATAATTTTTTTTTCCTTGGCTTGCATCGTTTTCGATTATGTATACGTTGTCGGGAATTTCTGCAGAGAAGCGCATAAGCAGAGTTGGCTGTATCGGCACAGGAAGTTTCGCTGATAGTTCGCGTGATCGAACGCGAACCGCGAGAAAATGTATCCGAGCTTTTTGGCCTGGAAGACCGGGGGGAGGGGGGGGGGAGAGTTTATAACGATATGGCGAACAGAGAAAAAGGTATATACCTATACCCACGGTGTTGTATCGATGTGAACTCTGACAACTTTTGCGTTTGCTTTGCTTTTGTTGCTTTTCAATACCTTATATACTTCTGTTTATCATGACGATAAGTTTGTCTCTATGTTTTTCTAAAGTTTCTGCTTTGATGATGAGTTTAGTTATGGGTTTAATTTTAATTTGAAATAAATTCGAATGGAAATATGAATAATACAATTTTAAAATCTGTTTATTTATAATAATATTTTTTGATATTAAAAGAAGATATATTGTACCTGATATGACCTTGGACATTTCTTTATATTGTTATAGGTATACATTTATTTTACGGGCAATATAGAATAGCTAGATTTACCCCCTTTTTACAGTTTTACGCTCCGTCCTATCTAATGGAGATCAAGGTTTATCCTCAGTATACAAGATCGACTCTTTACTGGAGCTTATGTTTCTTTGATCACTTTTTTCACGGTAAATAAGATGAAATTTATTTTTCTACTCTTTTTAACTAGTGTGCAATGTTTTTTTTTAACTATCATTTTCATAAGAAATTATTTAATTGACGTTGTAAGGATCCATTCTAAAAGATGAGTCTATAAAAGTAAATAATAAAAAGGGAGGATGACAGAGAAGAGTTAGATACGGGTTTCTCAATCCCATATATACGTATACGTGATCTTGTCATGCAATGGATTCGCATGCCACGAAGCAGTAAGAAAAATCTTCTTCTGCTATGATAAATTATTTTCTGTAAGCCCGGACTGTTTCTCTCGGTTGTACAAAAATTTATCGATCGTGTAATGTTAAATATTTGAAAAAGTTGAAAAATTTCACTTGAATATATTTTTTTGACTCGACAACATTGTTTTTATTCTTTTGGAATTATACAGCAATGTCTGTAGTATATACTTGTATCAGATAAATATATTATTCATGCAACGTCAAACAATTCAGGATTTCTTTAAAAATTCAAATTCTACCTTGATATTCATGATTCTCGGGTATATTAAATAATTTACAAAAGACTCTTAAACAATTTATAAAATGTTTAAAAAATAAAGTATGAAAATATTGTAAATAAAGTATACTTAACGAGCTTTTACAAATGAAAGAATGTCTAAGCGCGTAAACAGACCAGGATCAATATTTATAAAAACTTTAAGGTTTTAAAAAAAATGTCCTTCACCGTAGCCCTCTCCCCTTAAAGTTTTTGTCGCACTGCCAACCAGCAAAAAAAAGAAGAAGCAAAAAAAGAAGATATCTTTTTCCCCCAAAAACATACATATCTCTTGTGGTAGCCACGACCACCACGACCACCACCACCACCAGCACTTAGGGATCAAATCCTATATCGCATCATCACCCGAAAACTTCTGATCCCACATTTCTCCCAATATACCCCCACAAGCTGAAAGCTCGGGTCGATTCTCTCACCACCAGTAGCAGCAAGGCAGCAGCAGCCACAGCAACAGAGGCAGCCCAACTCCCCCCCCCCCAAATATCCCATCATTAGCGCCCACCATCACTACTACCATCACCAACAACATCCTATAGGTACAGTCACAATCCCCACCATTGCCGAATTCCATCAAATTTCATCCTCCTCCTCCTCCTCCTTCTCCATCACATTAAAATTTCTATCTCACCCTTGCTCGGGTTAAGGTTAATCAGTTCATAAAAATTTTCTCATATTATATAATATATTATATCCCAACTCCCCCGCATTTATTATAGCCGCATGCCGTTAAACTCCTCGGCGCGTCGTATGTATAGAGGGACGCGCAGTCGCGGAAAAAGTAGAGAGATCCATGCGGAGCCTGCAAGCAATAAGAAAGAAAGAGACCGAGTACTACATCGAGAGAGAGAGAGAGAGAGAGAGAGAGAGAGAGAGAGAGAGAGAGAGAGAGTGAGTGAAAGAACGGAGAACCTCATGGTATAGAGTGAGAGAGCGCCTGCGCATGGATTCCAGTCCATCTCGCTCGCTCTCCCGCATAATATAAGCATAACAGAGTTTGCTTCTCTCTCGCTCTCTTTCTCTCTCAGGGGGCAAAGCGAGGTGCGGGAGCAACGGTGGCATGAGTGAGAGAGAGAGAGAGTGAGTGGAGAGTCGGAGTAGCGCGAGACCGCCTCGCGCAGAGCAGTTCGCCCTCCGACGCCGGCGTTAAACGTACACCCGATCCATCCGCGCGCGAGTTATCAGCTGCTGCTGCTCCTGTTTGTATATACAGAGCAGCGGTGTTGCCTATATAGTAATAATAATTGAAGCGCGTTTTTAGCCCATAACCCACCGCGCGCGCTTCGTTAAAATCGTCAGTGTTCCGAGTGTGTCGACTTGTATTAACTAGTGCATCATTAAAGCTTTTTTTTTTTTTTTGGCTTGGAGTGATTTTCTCTGCTGGAGAAGCCGAACAAGAGGAGTGACTCCAATTCCAAAAGGAAGATTCGTGAGTGATGGGTTCAGAGAGTCGGGCAAAAGGAACTTGCCCGCATGCGTTTAAACGTGCGCTGGCCGACTCTATCCTTCATCCCCTCTGATGGTTTCTTTGTATATTACTCGTGACCCTATATTATAACCGTATATCCAAAGTGGCTGTTGCGGGATGTGGTCCTGCAATATAGGCTGGATGTGTGTATGTATGTGTTTTGGGTAGATTATGTGGTAAAGATGAGAGCATTGATGTAGGTATATATTGCAAGCTTGCGTTTTTGAGGAATAAATTTTGTTTAATGTTTAATGGTGATTAATGCTTCTTTTATTATTGTATTGAAAATTTAGTGTTTTTATTTTTAAATTACACGTACTTATTTAATATTTGTGTATTATGATTCGTGTTGAGTGATAAAAAATTTTAAATATCTTTCCAATACGTTTTAAAGCTTACGTGAGAAAATTCAAAATTTATTTTTGAAACTGTTAATTGGACACACGCATGAATTAATAATACGCAAACATATTAATTCGTTATAATGAATACACATGTAATAACTTACCTGCTTCATTGTTCGCTTAATCGTAAAAAACATAAATTCTTTCGATATTTATGTTAGCCAAAGCGAGGTATTTTATCTCATTAGCACCACACAGAGCAGCAGCAGCAGCAGCAGCAGCAGCAGCATACAGTAGTTCCGGTAAAAAGTCGGGTCGCAGAGAATAAACTCTCGCGTTAAAGACAGTAGCATACCTCTATATGCATATATACATATATCGGTCGCTCATCGATGGTGGTAGTGGCATTATATATACGTACATCGATGCTCAAGTCCAAACACACATTATGGAGAGAAAGAAAAGGAGAGTTCTGAAGCAGTAACGAGCTTGCGTGTATTATATAGACGTCGAGCAAGCACAAGGGAGACAAAAGGAACCGACGGTGCCTCTCTCGGCTCGCTCGACCGCGAGAACATCCACCCACCCACCCTGCTCACATACGTACAGACATACAGAGAGCCCCTATATATAAATATCCCGTGTACGAGAGGAGGCTTCTTTCTATATATGCATTCCATGCGCGATATACATATACCTACGTGAATGAGTCGATGGAGGAAAGAAAAAGAAGCAGGAAACGACAACAGGGAGAGTTGATGCTGCTGCTGCATTGTGTCTCTCGAGTAAATGATACAGAGAGACGCGAGAGTGGGTATACGTATCGGAAAGCTCTATGGCCCGGTTTTATCTCGCTCTTCTTGAGCGCCACGGTATATAAGTATACTTGTACGGTTCCATACTCTTGCTTCTGTTTCTTCTTATTCTCGGTTACGGCTCGAGAAAATGTATAGGATACAAGAAAGAGGGAGCGAAAGAAAGGAGCTGATGGATAAAATTGCCGAGCGCGCAGGAATATATATATATATATATATATATATATATATATATATATGTATATATACTATACTTGGAAATAAAGACAAGAAGGGAGAGTAGAAGCTCGACTCTGTTGCGCCGGCCTATACTACTACTACTACTACTACTACTACTACTACTACTACTACTACTACTATTACGCTTGCGTATGAGTGTATCTACATATACATGCTCTTGTGATTAGAAATTGGGGCGTGTGCGGGTGAGAGAGCATGGGGTTCGATAAGGCCGTAAACTACTTTTATATATTGTAAGCAGAGACGAACTTCCTCCCCCACTTCTATTCGAAATACTCGATTATATACTAGCAGCAGCAGCAGCAGCAGTCGTCTCGAGATGCGTAGTCAAGCTGTATATGCTGCTGTCCAATGGCTTAAGTCGATAGTCGTTGGTTTAATTGATGATGTTTTGACGGAGTCTCGCGATGATTCTCGTTCTTTTTTTGCCTATCCTGTAGAGACGATTAATTCAAATTGCTTCGTGTACGAGTAGCTCTTCTATCTCGATGTTTAATAACAGCTAGACTAAGAGAGAGAAAGAGAGAGAGAGAGAGAGAGAGAGAATATATGATATATTCGTCTTATCGATTATGGATGTACGTATTATCAACTGCTCGATCGATGAATCTTTTTTTTTACATCAAGGAATGAAAATTCGCAAGTAGAGAAGAAAAAGAGAGAGAGAGAGAGTGTGAGATAAATACCAGGTTCTTCCGATAAAGTCTTAGCCACTCTTTATACATATAGATCCTAGACACTTTCGGTATAGCTACTGTTTCAAGTTTCATTAGCTCTTGAGCTTTTAAACGCGCAGGTATTTTATATACATATAATTATACGCCCGCGCTATACTACCACGTATGGCGCGAAATTTAACTCTTGCTACACTACTTTGTGGATATACATACCTTCAGGCTCTATCTATCATAACCCCCCCCCCCCTCCCCCCTTATTCCCATTATATAGTTATATACCTTACAGAGACATATCAAATTACGTTTGATTTAATGAACTCGATATAAATTGCCAATGCTCTTCCATCTCGGCTTCTGCATTGCTCTCATCTTAATAGGCTGTAAGAGCTTTGTTTAATATTTTCAAAGCGAACGAGTGACACAGCAAACTGTGATATAGTCGCAAGTTTTTTTTCTCTCTTTTGATATCTCGTTACAATTAATTAGAGCTTTAAGTTTATCGAAACTACTGCTTTCCTATCGTATTCAATTAAAAATGTTTATTTCCGAGGTTCTTAAACTCGGTACGTACTTTTAAAGTGTAAATTGATATAGGTTTCCTCGCGCGCAATCGTTACTATATACCTACCCATAAATTCACGCTTATAAGAGTGTGAATAAGCTCAGCTTTAAAGCAACGTAACATGTACACATATACATATGAGATGACTGATTTACGGGCTTTCCCGCGACTACCTACGTAGCGTCAAATATGAACACGCGAGATTTCGGCCTCCGCAAAGCGAAATGTAAACGCATGTGTGTGTCAGCCTACTTTTCATCGACATGGCAAAGCAGGGCTAAGAGAAAAAGAGAGAGAGAGAGAGAGAGAGTATAGGGGGAGGGAGAAGCTACTGTAAGCTCGTGTAGTATGTATTCCACCTTTCGCGTGACCTTGTAACATTGATTTTTTGGGGCTTTAACATAAAAATAATAATAGTAATAATAAAAATAATAAAAAAAAATTAAAAAAAAAAAAAAAACCTGTCTGACTTTTACGCCCAATCAAGCGAGCATATTAGTTTTTTAATAAGCTGAGTGAAACGTCTGCAAATTGCTTAATCGTATATAATATACATTTTGATTAAAAAGTGTAGCTATATAATTCGGCGTAAAGTAATTATGTTTGGTATGAAATAAAAAAAAAAAAAAATGAATTGCAATGTATATCTAAACTGCGACGTTTTTCGTGTGGCACGCGCTCGTTCACATAATATATCCTTGACCAAGCTCATGTGTCACGTTGTAGTCGAAAGAACGTGGCTGCGATTTGTCGTACATTAATCGCAATAATTACAAGAATTTTCAATGAGCATATAGGTACATACGAGAGAACTCGAGAATTAAATGCGATAAAGCGCCTCACGATAGTTAGAAGTTTAGCTGAGTTAAAAGTAAAGCTGGAAACCTTGTAAATATGCTATGATTATCAAGCACATTTTGAAAATGTTAATTTATATATGCGTACTGGGAGTTTGAAAAATAATGTAGGTTAGCATTATAGGTACTGGATACTCGGGTACCAGCGAAATTTTCATAATGCGGAAAAGACAAATCGTTCGCGGAGTTAGCGTATATATATATATATATATATATATATCTTTGCGTAAGTCATTTCCGAGAATTTGGACAGGCTCCAAAAAATATATATTATTTTATAATTCCGTCTTATAAGCTCGCTGCTTGGAATTTATAATGTATGTATGTATATATATCCATTTCTTTGGCCAGTCAAGCATGATTGGCGTAATAATATACAGAAACATATGTGTGTATGTGTGTGTATTTGTGTGGCTGGTGAAGGACACGTGAAAGCAATGGATTTTATTAAACGACACACACACACATAATATATGTTAAAAAGCCGAATAATAATCCAGCGAGTGGGATATATTATATATATCCCACGAATTTTTTGAAAAATATAATCTCTTCACTCCGATTCTGTGAGACGCCCACGTATATCTATAGGTATATGGTTCTTGGCTTTCTAAAAGAAAACGCGTGGCTTAGTCGGAATGTATACGTATTTGTGTGTACGTATATGTGTGCACTCGTGGTTGGCTACCAATCACAATTAAAAAGTTCCCCCGACGCAACGCGAAACTTTCTATAGAACTCGGCTCTTACGTAATCCCTAGTGAGTAAACCGCCTCCGCATTACGTTCAATCCAAATTTTCGCGCATTCCATTTTAATTGACCGTCCATCTGTTCTCTATTCTTTTTTTTTTCTTTTTTTTTTATTTTCTGACAAGGCCAAGACTCGCGGGAACGATACGTACTTGTACTGATGATGATAAGCAGGTGGTGGTAGTGGTGGTAAAAAGATGTATTTTTTCATTCATTTTGCACGTGAAAATTTATCTAGGATGTATGTTGAAGTAGCGATAAAAAGTCAGCTGCAGCAATTTTCTCTCTTCCGGTATCTCTAGTTCGCTTCGTCAAGCTCGATACTGCGTCACTTTTTTTTCTATTTTTTATTTTTTTAATTTTCTAGATTTGTGAATTCATCCATGAGTCAGGTCGTCGAGATTTAGCAAGACACATACGATGAGCGGGCTTTACGATATATATATATATATATATAGTAGAGGAATGTTATATACATTGTCGATTAAGAGCTAGGGGAGGTAGAAATGCATCGCTTTCTCTCGTATTAAATGTGGTTTTGCGTTTTGCTTGACCTGACGGTTCAATTTTCATCTCTCGTATTTAAACGTTGGGGAGCAGAGCTCTTACAGCACGTCTAGCTCGTTGAAATGTTTTGAGAGCGGGCTTTTAATGACTGGTTGGAAAGATTATTAATGTCGAACTCTGTTTTGTTTTTTTTTTTTTTTTTTTGTTTTTTTTTTTTTTTTTTTTTTTTTTTTTTTTTTTTTTTTTTTTTTTTTTTTTTTTTTTTTTTTTTTTTTTTGTATTTTCCAACTATGACAGAGTGGACTTTTTTAAGTTTTTCTACAAAATAGAACCTGATTAGCAAAATATCAAATATGTTTGATTAAGTGCAAGATTCGAGTGCATAAATCAATAAACGAGACACTCGAATTTAATATAGGTCGAGAGAAAGAGAGAGAGAGAGAGAGAGAGAGACAGAGAGAATAGTCGCGAGTCATTAGTAATATGTACGCGATATGAGAGATTTCGTGATTTACATTTTAAATGCACACGCGTCAAATGTATAAAATGTATATATACGTGCGTTTTTGAAAAATATTTACTCTCCCAAGGGGGGATAAACAACGAGTAATTCGAAAATCAAATGAGTTTGTTTCCATTAAAATGAAAACTACTTTACACCACGTTACTTTGACATTATTTATTTCAAGATAAAAGTAAAATAAAGATTTTTTTTAAAAAAAAGTACAGTTATAATTGTTCCGTTGTCCCGAGATACATATCAACAATATAGTCGTATATATTTTGCGTGGGTGCATGAAAAATAAATAGTATTTTATTATTTCGTTTGCAAACGGTAAATAAAAAAAAAGTTTTTTTTTTTTTTAAACGTATACATGTACATATAATCCTACAGAAAACACATAAACTTTGAAAAAATATGGAAAAAAAGCATTCAAGAGTTTTTGTTTACGTGTTATAATATACGTATAGCTAACTCTGGAAATACGCTTTTATTTATTGTTCCTACAAAGCAAGCTTAGCATTGTTGTCCAATCCCCTAGCTCTTGAAAATTAATCCAAGCGATCCGAAAAAATTTCCCTTTAGACTGTCGACTATAAATGCTGCACGTTCAAACATACACACAGAGACATATATATATATATATATATATATATATATATATATATATATATATATATATATCACTAGAAGTACACAAATTTCGATCGCGAATGAAATCTCTTATTTGCTCAAGGCAAATCCTTTTCTCTCTTACTCTGCCCCTGCGAGAGTTTGTCTTGATTAAATGGAGCGCATGCATATTAATCTTGCACTTATGCTGATCCTGTGTTTGGACTTTCGACACACGCATGACTGGTCGCGCGCGAGTATATCCCCACCCCCCTCTACTCTTTCATTATTTCTGATTGTTCAAAATGACATTTGTTTGCGTTCTGTAAATCAGTAAATGTGATGTGTACTACACTCGTATATTAACAGCAAGTCAACTGTGATGCATAAAAGCTTCCTTTATCTTTTTTAAAATCTCACGAGATTCTTTTTTTTTTTTTTTTTTTTCAAGTAGCTTGCATCAATATCAAGTTGAAAGCAAAGGAATGGATGAACTGTTACGTCGTCAAAGGTTCATACGATTTTCTCTCCGATTAATTTTACCGAACGACGAGTCTACTATGCGTTTTTTCATGGGAACGTTAAAATAAATGGGGAGCAGCAAAAAATTTCATTGTAATCTAGGATACAGAAAATTAAATACAAGATTAAATTGTAAGACTTGATGAAAAGACTCTCTAGCTAGCATGTAGTATAGTAAATAAAATCGTCCACGTGGTTCTTATTGCTCTTTCAAAGCTTGAATTTCGGCACCCCCTAGAAAATTTTTAGGTCAAAATAATTTTCCAAACGTACATATATACATATATACAAGCAAGTTATATATACTATCCCCTCTATTTTGCTCTTTATTCTCTCTATCCCGCTATTGTGCTCTCGTATCTTCAATTTTCCGTAATTCAATCTTCTTCCCATTGTATATATGTTCTAGAGGCTATATTCTCCAGTGAATCTCAACTTGGGACGACGATCGTCAGCACAGACCCCTCAATCTCTCCTTGGCGCTTTCTCTTCACGAAGCGTTATATATGCTACAAGAGAGTTTGTGCATACATACATACATACATACATACATACATACATACACACAGACGATGAAAGCCATCCCCAAGGTAGATGCAATTGTCTTCATTATCTGAGAGAGCGCAGGAAGATATTATGGGAGTATATAGCGTATGTATAGAGTACAAATAATTGTTAGTTTGTACGCAGAGAAGCATCAGGCTTTAGCCGTTGTTATATCGATTTATTATGCAAACAAAGGTCAAGCCTGATCTCACTTTTACCTCTTTCCTCCTTCCCTTTCCCATCGCATACACACATACACATGCACACGTATAAGCTGTTATACGGAAATTCTCGTATCAGTAGTTTGTGTATGTATATTGTATATGCATAGTATACAGTACGTTCGGCATTCGTTACATAAAATAGCGTAATTAGCGGCTTGCTTCACGCCGAGTAAACCCATGTTTCTGCTTATGTGTCTATATATTCCAGTTGCTTTTTTTTTTCTCCTTTTTTTTCTTCTTATTCGTGGGGTATAGCGTCGGTACAACAGAGGGGAGGCAGTGAGCTGCAATTGCGGCTAATTAGGCCAATCAAAACGTTTGTAGAAGAGGAGGAGGAGGAGGGGGGGGGGGGGGGGGGGGCTTAGTCGCGAATTTAAACCGATGAAAATTAGCAAAGAGCTTATGTGTACGTGTATATCCCCCCTCTCTCTCTCTCTCTCTCTCTCTCTCTCTCTCTCTCTCTCTATTGCTCTCTACGTGTATAGCTTTTATCCTTTGCCGCTATATACCAAACATAATATAAGCTGCCTGCAGCAGCGTAGAGCAGCTATGTTTTTGCATTATGCAACTTGTTACTGCTGCTACTGCTACTACTACTGCTACAGCGCACATTGGCCTGGCTGCTGAAAAAATAAAAACGTTTTCGCGATTGCTTCGGGAAAGCGGGCCTTTAAAGCTATAGCTACAGTTATCCAACGTGTGTTATACTTTCATGAGATTTTACTTATGATTATGTTATTATTATTATTTTTTGCGAAATTTTCTGAGTGAGAGAGAGAGAGAGAGAGAGAGGGAGGGACAAAGAGACTTGTTTTAATTGCCAGAAATAACACTGTACGGTATATATATAAATATTTAAAATCAAGCTGCATTAAAATAAATATTGGCTGCTCGCTTTTTTTTTATACTTTAATTGAAAGAAAAAGCCTGATCGATCCTACTCGTTAACGTACAGTATTTTATAAAATTATAAATATAGGTATAGAACAGTTTAGTTTCCCGATTCGCAATGTAGGCGGTCCGGAAAATTTGGACAGCAAATTTTACGCAGTCACAATCCACGTAAATTTTCAAGTTACCCACCCTATAACTATTCTCCTCTCTCAACATCGAATCTCTCGGCAAGTTCCTTATGCCAAGTAAGTATAGCAGAGGAGGGTAAAACACAGTCTGTTCGTTCAGCCGAGTCCAATATGTATAAAATGAAAGAAAAAGAGGAGGGGGGGGGGTCCAGGGCAAATTTCCCGGGCAAACAGCTCTCCAGGAGGGTGGAGGCTAACAAATTAAAAGGAGAAATAACTTCTCATCAGTAGCAAACGGGAAGAAAAGAGGCGAGAGAGGGAGAGAGAGAGAGAGAGAGAGAGAGAGCTGGGTTCTCTCCTGCCGGAACAAAGACCGCGGAAATTCCCCTACCGAAATCCAAACAAAAGTCACTTCCGTCCCATGTACCTTACCCACCGATATTCTTCCTCCCTCGCATCCAAACGCCCACAAGCTTACGAAGCTCGCTGTAGAACGCGCAAAGTAGAGCTTGCGCTTCCTTGCTCTTTTCGGGATACAGCTATAGCGCATGGTGTACAGCCCTCGGGCTTCTTGCTCACTCGTCTATCTCCTCTTATTCGGCTTCAGCACATGTACATTCAAGACTATAGTATACCTACATATATACGAACCCCTCGCGCCTGCGACCCACGCTATAATACATGCCAACACATAATCAGCACACATACATACATGTGTATATTTATGTGTGTGTGTGTGTGTGTGTGTGTATATACTCCAGGGGGAGTCCCGGAGCTTTGGTTCATTCGCTGATTAACTCGCGACTACCACCGTTCCCGTGAAATACACATACTCTCTTCCTCTCTCTATAGCTCGTTCGACCCCTTGCTGGTACTCCACTTCTCTCTCTCTCTCTCTCTCTCTCTCTCTCTCTCTCTCTCTCTCTCTCTCTCTCTATATATATGTAGTCTCCCGCATAGCCGCATGTGTGTATGTATAGATAGATACCTATATACTACATGTACGTGTATGTACACACGGGTTTTCAAGCCAATTGCCTCTGATTAATCTCTTTGCTCGTCACGGAACTTGATTTCACGTCGCACTTCTTTTTTCTTTTTTATTTTTATTATGTACTGGCTTTGGCTTGCTGCTTGCTTGATGCTTGCTGAAAGAGGGAATTCACTTGTGGAGAAGTTCATTAGGCTTTTGCTGTTATGATGTTTGAGTTCGTTTATATTTTTTTTTTTTTTTTTTGAGTATGCTGGTTTGAAATTGAAGTTTTTGAGGGTTGAAAAATACGAAAGTGCAGTAGGAATACTCGAGCGTGTGTGTGTGTGTGTGTTTTTTTAAAGTCACTTGTAGCATTTTTTAAATCGATGAAAATGTAAATTTGGTTAGAATTGAAAACACAAAATTTGTAACAAATCTAACACTTTTATTTCTTTCGATCAATGTTAATAATTATCAGCAGGCAGACTAGACGTAATAGCTCAGTCTAGAATATGTCAATTCCGAAAGTGCAAAGCCACACAGAACCTTTTTTTAAAAAAAAAAAAAGGTAAACTCTCACACGTATCTATATACGTAATACGCATACATATATAAAACAAACGATTTATCCCTCTTTCTTCACAATCTAAAACTACTACCCATCGCCACTCAATGAATTTCAATGAGACACACACAGATATACACATACATAGCGAACCCCATTCTATACACATATACACGCGTGGAATGCAATTGTCGGAGGGAAGACCGCAGTCGTTTATTGACCGAACTCCAGTCGGCAGTAGTACTCCCTTTATAGAGAGAGAGAGAGAGAGAGTCTCTCTCCCGCAGAGCTCGCTACCCTTCCCACGCATTTACATCTCCCGCACAAATCCAGGGAAAAATGAATAGCTCGAACTGTATACATACATCTTGGTACATACACCAGTCTAGAAAACGTAAAAGCTCGATTCTTTTCCTGGATATCCTGCGTATACATATACATACTGCAGCAACAGCAGCCTCCTTGCGGCGATATATCTATTCATACCCGCCTCGATTATGCAAATACACACCACGGAATAGTAGTATAGTATAGTGTATATATATATATATATATATATATATATAAGTACATGGCTATATGATTCAGTGGCAAGAGCAGTAGTATAGCATTGAGAGAGAGAGAGAGAGAGAGAGAGAGAGAGAGAGGGGGGGGGGATATAGCGCTCTGGGGATATATCACGAAATCCGGAACGATCTTCCGTTTTCTCGCGCATAGCTCGATCTCTACTTTGGCAAAACCCCCGTGCTTATAATGATAGAAGGAGGAAGTCGAGCTTGCGCACATTCATGGCTAATGCGATTTATTGCCAAGTCGTGGCTACCTTCTACACTACAGCCTTTAAAGAGAAAGAGGAAAGTCTGTAAATGGCAGGCAGGCTCGTTAGGAGCCAAAGGGGCCGCAACTTACCAAGTTCTATACTTGGTGTTTCGAGGGAATATTAAGGCTTCGCGTGATAGCTTGAGAGTAGTATAGTGTGATATGTAGGTGTTACCCGGAATTATTGGGTTTGATGCTACGTTTGAAGATTATATACCTCTTATACTTCTTATATTCTGAAGAGTTTTTGTAATCGACTTGGGGAACTTCTTGTTTAGAATTGAGTGACTTGTAGAAAAGTGAGAAAAATTCGTGGGATATGTGTGTGATTGGTAAATGTCAAATGGAAAATTGTAACTTGTAGAATGTTGATTGCTTTTTCTATTCATATGAAAGTTTCTTTTTTTTCATTATTTTTCATTAAGATCTGACTTGTTTTTTTTTTTTAAGTTAACTGAAATTCTAAAGCATATTTTCTTCGACAGAAATTATTATGTCTTTAGCATTGACAGTTTTGGTCATTAAATTTTCTGTCGTTTAAAATTATATGTTCAAGTAATATCAATGTAATACACTTTCTCGTATCTCGTTTCGCTTACGACCTGAAAAATACCATGTCAACTGTTTTATTTTTCTAAAAAAAAAAAAAAAATAATAATGCTTCAAACGCGCATATCTACCTTTAAAAAAAAAATCAATGCGAGATTTATAAGAAATTTCCAACTGCAACGACTTACGAAACTGTTACAACTTTCTGATTGCAGATAACCGAAGTAAATAGAGAAAAATCCCTCCCCCCTCGACCAAACATATACTTTTACGCGACTTTTCTTACACCACATCAGTTTCTCGACCACCAGAGTTGAATTGCATTTTCCGAAAAGTCGCAATTCCCATAAATTTATTCTCGACAACTCGAGAACGAATTCACAAATTTTCTCTCTTTAGCCTACATATCTTCCCAACTTCTCTAATAACTACATTACACGACTTGCTCTCTCGGGCTGTGCGGCGTAAATCACCGAAAATCAAGTCTGCGTCGTTATAATATAACCACGACACTAACGTCCTTTCAGCCAAGTTTACAAAGGCACATTCCCATAGTATGTGTAAAATCGTGCATCTTTAAGTCCTTCCCTCCTCTCTCTCTCTCTTCTCCTAAAACTCCCGCAAATCTCTTTTAATTCGAAGCCACAGTTGCGGGTGCGAAAAGGGATGTCGACTACAATTCTAACACACACACACACACACACACACACACACACACACACACACACACACACACACAAAATCCCCGAGGTTAATTACACCCGTTCTTGTATGATTTCTCCGCCCAAAATAGCAGCTTATGCAATTGAGAGCGCCGGAGCGATAAACAAGCCGGCAACCGGAGATAGAGTAGTCTTATCTCTAGCACTAGCTCTATATATTTATTAATAAGCGTAGCAGCAGCAGCAGCAGCAGCAGCTGGATAGCAGCAGACCCCTCTGCTTTTATACACTCTTATAATATGTATAGTGGTGGATCCCCAATGTTTCTCATCTGCAGGCAACTATAGCTGGTGTACCTACCAAGCTCTCTGTTTTTGTTTTGAGAAGAAACCGAGATACTATAGCTACTCGAGATCAGAGGCATAATATAGCTTGCGCGGGTTTACAAAATTTTCTTCCCCGTCTGTTTTTATATAGCAAGAGCAAAGCTATGTGACTCCTGCTGCTACTTGGATGTTTGGAGGGAAGGACTGGTTAGTCTCGATCAATTCACTATACTACTTTATATAATTATCTATCGCAACTGTGGAATATTCGTGTGTACTTTTGAAACAGCATAGGTAGCCGTGCAAAGACCACATTTTTCTCGCGTATCAATGCCTAAATTACAATTATATAGGTACATATTTGAAAAATCAGCCAGACCTGCTGATATTATTCTTGCTTTGAACTACATACACCTGCACTCGAGCCATTAAGCCAAGCGAGCAATTTTAATTAATCGTAATCTGCATATAAATATTATCAATGCTTTGCGAGCGAGTTTCGATTTTTCAATTTAAATCGAAACTAACTTTACTGCTCGACTTATTCGTACGTTTATAGCTCTCACCTATACACGTCCAATATGCAGTCTGCGCCTTGCACCTATACCTACCTGTATACCTATGCAGACTTGAATATCAGTTCCACAGAAAGGAGAGAGAGAGAGAGAGATGGAGAGAGAGGAGGAGGAGGAGGAGAGTAGCTTGAGCTTGGCATTATAATCCATCCTCGCCGTGACACCCTTGATTTTCGGGCTCCATTTCTCCAGTCTGCGAAGCTTGAAAGTGAGAGAGAGAGAGAGAGAGAGAGAGTATAGCATAAGCCAAGCATGTCTCCTCCACCTCCACCTCCTCCCACGGGGGAAGAAGATTGGGCGCGCCTACTCTCTCACAGCAGTAGCCTGGGATCGATTTTCCCTCGTCGGGTAGAGCGGCTGGTAGGTATTAGAGCGCGTATGTATACATGTAGGGTATAATACCAACCACCTACTAGTCTCGAGAGCAAAGTTTGTATGTGTAACTATCTTTCTATAAATGAGACACAAGCCGGATGCTAGGGCTTGAACTTGAACGTCAGAGCCCAATACACACACACACACACACACACACACACACACTTACATCTATATAGGTAAAGATGCATGTGACGTGTATAGCATCTCTTGAAAACCTGGATATTTTCCTCCGGGGCCAAGTTTATATAGCCTCCTCCTCCTCCTCCTGTTCTATACTCCCTCGTGCTACTGACGTTTGGCGCACGCCCGAGAGTATATAAGAAGTAGTATAGTATAGGAGGGCGAGAAAAAGCTGCTGGGATCGATTTCTCACTCTCTTTTTCTCCCTCTCTGCTCATCTTCCCTTTCTCTCCTTTTTCTCGCTTATATATATCTTCCCTCTTTCTCCTCCTCCTCCTTTTCTTGTAGGCTGGTCCCCTTGGGAAGCTTCCTTTTTTCGTCCGGATGAGAGAAGGTAGACGCGTGCCGTCGTCTCGGTTTCTCCTCTCTCTCTCTCTCTCTCTCTCTCTCTCTCTCTCTCTCTCTCTGCTCCCGTATATGTCCGCTCATCTCACACTACAGCATCCGTATTTTCTTTTTGGAGTTGCAGGAGTTTAGCTTGTACCTACTCCCAAGCGTTTATCGAACCAAACACACACACACACACACACACACACACACACACACACACACACACACACACACACATTAAAACATACTTTCGCTATAGATCCAACCCATCAAAACATTTTTTTCTTCTCAATTTCTTTCGACTACTACTACCGTTTTATATCCTAGCATTTGTCACATAGCCATATTCTGTATATCTGCTAATTCTTTAAGCAGTAAAACGCGTCAATGTCAGGTCGAAAAAAAAATTACAATACCAGACGTAAAGGCGACGAAGACGACGACGACGACGGCGACGACTAGGACAAGTAAAGGAAACGTATAACTGTGCCGTGTACGCGCGGGATCACCGCTCTCGATTCATGTATACATAGGTAAAGCGCGAGTTTATGTCCCAGACAAAGAGAGAGAGAGAGAGAGAGAGAGAGAGAGATAGGAGGAGAGAAAGGTAACGGGAAACAAGTAGCGCTAAGAGACGACGCGGTATATATAGCAGTTGGATGGGCCGTTAAGCACAGTGTTTCTATATACGCACGGTAATAAGAGCAGGCAACCCTTCCTCCCTCCCTCCCTCCCCCCCCCCACCCTCTTTAAGCCACACAGGCTTGTGTGCGGGTCGGTCGCGTTAGCGGTGTAAAACGACGTGGGAGGCGTTGAAGATTGAGATGCGAGAACAAAAGTTAAAGGCAAGAGGATTCGAGAGAAAAAGAGATTCTATACGTCTCTTGATGAAAATTCATACCGACTAGTTGAGAGAAAGGGAGTGTATCTCCTCTATACTTGCTTTATGGGAGTCGAATAAAAGCGGATTTGCGTATATCGATACGGAATATATATCTGCGCGTGGGATGTACATACTTTCCAAGCGGATAACAAATGTATACTATAGGTACATATATATACCTACATTGTTGCTCTGATACTCTGATGCTGTTGCTGCTATTTCAAAGGCTGGGATGGGGGTGGAAGGTTACTGAAGTGTGTGTGTGTGTGTGTGTGCGTGTGTGTGTGTGCATTGGCGCATAGTTTAATGTGTGTGTGTGTGTATATGTGCTGCTGTTGTATACGCTTTGGGACATATCTTTTGTGTGTCGCACACTTTTATGCAATTTATTGAGTTTTTACTGAGAAATATCGCATTTTTTTTCATTTTTTTTATCTCTTTTTATTGAATGGATAGGTATATATTCTGAGAATAATATTTTCGATTTACAACGATATATATATATATATGTCATAATACATACTGTGCTGATGCTTTAGTGTTCTTACGCTCCTCATATGTATGTATGGATATTTTTCTATAATAATTTTACGATGCAATATCGAAGGGTTTTATTTGATATTATTACGATTTGAAAATTTATTATTACCTTTTTTTTTGCCATACTTTATTGAACTTTACATTTTTTTTTATTTTTCAATTTTTTATTTTCTTTTTTTTTTTTGCAAGCGTATCGAAAAAATATTCAATATTTAGTTTGAAATTTAATTTGCTGGGTAAGTGATCCACCAGTACACCAAAGTACTTATAGGTACATCATACTGGATCGATTAATCTAGGTAAAAATGAGAAAATTTATTTCATAATTAATTGCAAAGTTCTGATGTTATTTCAATCCGTAACTTTACCAAATATTAAAAAAAAAAGTTCACGTAATTCGGTCAACCTAATAATACTTTAACAAAAGCAAGATATAGGCTCTACACGGAGATTCAATTATTTTCAAAGTGTATACACAGTGTTGCCAACAATAGCACAGATATATCTTTACATCGTTTACACACTAGCTCTCGCGTGAAAATCAAAAAATTAGAGCGTCATACGTGACGTAAATGCAAAATAACAAAAAATAAAACAAAAATAAATAAAAAAGTGAGTCAAAAAAAAGCCCTATAAGGGTGTTGGCAGAAAAGTCAAAGCGGAAAAACGGGAGCGGAAGCATCGGGAACATATCCTCAATATAAGCAGAGAATGAAAAACATCGAGGTAGAGTAGCCAAGAGAGAGAGAGAGAGAGAGAGAGAGAGAGAGAGGAAGAGGGGAGTAGAACAGGCTTGCGGTGCATCCTCGCGCAATAATTGCATCGGCCGCGTCGCGTTGCCGTCTATGTCGTATAGTCATCGTCGTCGTCGTTGTCGTCGTTCATCTGCCTCCGTGAACTATATGGCTCTGTATGGACGTATGTACATGTACCTATACCTATATATAATACAGAGTATGTGTATCGACAGCTCTCTCTCTCTCTCTCTCTCTCTCTCTCTCTCTCGTCAATGTACACACGAGACACGGAAAGCGAACCGAGCTAGCCAAGCGAGAGAAGCTGAGTGAGGGAAGTAGAAGGAGGAGGAGGAGGAGGAGGAGAGGAGAGTAAAGGAGGGAATATCGAGCTCTCTGATGGGTGGTTATTATTAGAGACGCTTTCAGACCTTCCGGAGATCCAGTTTCTCTCTCTGCTCTCTTTCTTTCTCTCTATATCTCTATCGTGGCTTTGCTATACAGCAGTGAGTTGCCGAGGAAACTTCTTTTTCCTGCCGGTATCATTGCCACGACTCGACTCTCTCTCTCTCTCTCTCTCTCTCTCTCTCTCTCGCTCTCTTGCTCCTTTTCCTCCACCTTCTTTTACTTCGACTCCTTTCGACTTGGATTTCTACTTTCCGCCTGTATGTATACAAACCTACTGCGACGTGGAATCATCCTCGTATTTCTTGCGCAATAGCTAAAAGTGGAAGGAGGAGAAAAAGAGAGAGAGAGAGAGAGAGAGAGAGAGGAAGGTGGTGCTTTTAGCTTTTGTTTACCAGGAGGATATCATTTGCAAAATATACTCGTATACTACGTTTACTTACTCTCTGGAAATACGTTGCGTTTGATGTTGAAAAAAAAAAATAAATAAAAAAATAGAAGAAAAAAAAACGTTTCTAACGAGGACCAACATTTTACGAACATCATTATATTCTCTTCTGGAATGTAAAATGGCTTTTTTTCTTTTTGTAGCTGTATATACACTTTGTTATGTTCTTATCAATGTTCTCTGACTCTTGAAAAATATTTTCTTTGTTTTATTCAAAAAGAAAAACACGCGAGAGCTTGAAAATCAAAAGATGTAATTCAAGCCGCCATTAAAAACACATAAATTGTACACCTTTCAATTCTTAGCCCCTCACCTTTCTAGTCAAACAAATTTATTTTAAATATATATATATATATATATATATATATATATATATATATATATATATATAAATAAAGAAAA